>JAQQAC010022981.1:4734620-4852522 GCA_029783875.1 Phataginus tricuspis
CCCCCCCCGCCCGCGCGCCCCGCGCCCGCCCCGGGGGCCCCCGCGGCGGGGGCGGAGGGGGAGGCTTCTCAACTTACTCAAGGCGAATAATTTGCACCAATGTTGTGCCACTTTGGTAAGTGGTGGAGCTGGAGCTCAAACGGATGTCCGGTTCCAGATACCAGATCCTTATGACGATGTGAGCCCCGAAGAGAAGGAGGCTCTGTCCTCGGCTTGTTCATTGCTCTATGCTCAGCACCTAGAAAACAGATATGCGTGGGAAGAGCGAGTAGCCAGGCTCTGTCCACCCTACGGGCGTCAGGAGGCTGGCATGAGGCCTGGGTGCACTGGGTTCCATTGGCGCCCGCTGGGCTCACCGCAGGCCTGTGGGAAGTCAGCCTTCTGGGGCCCCGTTCCTCTTCCAGCAAATGGGAAGGCAAAGCGGTTACTCCTCTTAGCCACTTCCAAGGCCACTTTGAAAATCTGATGAGATAGTAAATGCGAAAATATTCTAGAAAGTAAAGAGAGTACTAAAAGTAAATTCTTGTTTATTTATGTATAATAATAATTCACTGGCATTTTAATCTCCTTGGCCCACTACAAAGTGTTTCTGGGAGGCGAGCAACAGGATTAAAGTCTGGTTAAGGTTTTTCTACTTTCTGTTTCCCACACTCAGGTCAGCATTTCCCGTCCCACCAAAGAAATCCACTGCGGAGGGAACAAGGGAAGAGACAGGGTGAGAATCAGCCTCGGCAGGGAGGCCGGCCTGGGCACCCAGTGGGGTGGACGGGGCTCGATGCTTTCATTCTCTTCCTGTGCTGCTCCTCCGGAGTCCATGAAATTATTGGCAGGTCCCCAGTGTGTGCACATGAGGTAGAGCTGTTTGTGCTGTGTGCTAGATGTTCTCTTTTCTCTTTCTTCCCAGCCCCGTCTTCTGTTCTTTCCTTCCTCCCTTTCTCTCCTCCTCCCTTTCCTTCTCTCTCCTCAGATGTCCATCAACCCCACTTTCTCCCTTTCAGAACTGGTCTGTGATGAAGAGTTTTCCGAGATAACATCAGCCCTGGCTGCTGCTCTGAACTGGAAGCCCAGCGCTCCCATCCAGACGCACCCGCACCCAGGCCACTCCTGGAAGCCCACCTTCCACCTCTGCACTCTCTTACCCTGAGCCTGGACTCATCCCAGCTGCTTCCTGTGGCCACCGATTCCCCTGCAAGCCTCTTCAGTGGAGGCCGGTGGTGGTGGCGGGGCAGTTGTCCTCTTAGCTCCTCTGTGCCACTTCCCGACCGTTCCTCACCCTCCTCTGGGACGCACCCAGCAGGCTGCACCCCCAGCCCGTCCCGTGTCATCTGTGGACCTGATTCCCTCACCAGCAGCTCTGGCCCCTAGTGAGCTGCCTTTCTCACCTCCTCAGAGCCGGGTCGCATTCTCAGGGGCTGCGGAATCTTTTCCTGACTCTGCACATGCCCAGCTCATGACGTTGCCTCATGTTACAAAGTACAAGCGCTCTCAGCAAGCCTCATCAGAGCTTCTGGGCCGGGCTGGGCCTTCAGCACAGCTGAGCCACTGAAGCGCCTACCCACTTGCCCTGTGGCCCTCACGGCTCGGGCTTTCCCTATGCCTGGAGGTGGGGGCAGTTAAACCCCTGGGACAACCAAAACCAGGGAGAACCGGGGTCCAAATGGCCCACAAACTCACCCTCAGGTCAGGTGTAGCCAAGGCTGGGGGATAAGAAGGCAAATCTTGGGCCACCAAAGGGGCAAGAAGACGGGTGTCTGTTCTGCAGGCCCGATGGGCCCTGGGCCCTGGTGAGGGAGCAGGTGGGCTTGAGGATGTGGTCAAGGCGCACGGTGGAATCAGGGCAGGCGGCTGCTCACCGTCTCCTGCAGGAGCTTGAGGATTTGCAGAGGCTCCGTGGGTGCTGCCCCAGGTGGAGGGGGGGATGCCTGGGGGAGAGGGGCTGGCAGGAGATAGGGCATTCTTGAGGCAGGAGGGAAGTGCAGGGCCCCCAAGTACCTTCTCAAGACTCCCTCCCTTCTCTGCCTCCATGTGTGCCTTGATCACACAGCGGGAACCACAGCGATGAGGGTACAGCCTTTCCGAGCTACCCCATCCCCAACGGGGAGAGTCCAGACAGCTGGTGGGCTTCAGGGAGGCTGACAGAGCTGAGACCTGGGAGGAGGAGACCATTAAGAGTAGAACCGCCTGGCCAAGTCAGGCGCTTTGGAACAAGGAGGCACAAGCTCTCCCAGAGGGCTGCAGAGGGAGTTAGGGGTGGGGGCAGGGTGCTGGGGCCCAGGGGTGGGGAAGGGGGTTTTGAGCTGTTCGGAGGGCTTTAGAAAACCTGCGGCTCCGCCCCTCCCCTTACATATAGTGGATTTCTGTAAGACTACTGGGTTCAGTTTTATTTTTCCATCCAAATGTTTCTTTGAATCCACTTTCCCAAAGGCTGGCTCCCCTGGGGCCCTGGCCACAGCGTGAAGACCAACACCAGATGCCCCCTTCCAAGAGCAAAGGCAAGCATTGCCCTGCCTGGGAAAAAAACCTGCCCACAGCCACGCGGAGCGGTCTTCTCTTGTTTCAACGTGGCTATCCGTGAGAGGTGATGGGAAATGATTGCTACCCAAATTATTAGCAGGATAATAATTGGAATGATTAACAGACACACAAGTAGGGAAGGAACTGTGGCATGAACACCCACCTCGGGAATGGCAACGCTGGCCCACGGCACTGGCGGCAGCCCCCAGGCCGCTCTGTCCTGCTCCTGGAGAGGACATGAAAGCTGCTCGATCTGCTGCTGATTCGTGATACTGAGTTGTGCTTAGCACCAGTTTGGGAGGGCTGGGAGCCTTAAGAAAAATAAAAGACTCATCTAAACTGTCCATTTCTAATCCAAAGTGAGTTCTTAAAATGTCATCAAATAAAAAACCAGCTGTGTGGTGTTAAGTGACATGACCATTCCGTGCCTCAGCTGCTGCCCTGCGCCTGCCAAGCTCCCATGACGTAATCTGCTGAGTGAAGAACCTCGGAATGAGGACTTTGCCTCGTGGAAGCTGAAGGGTCTTTTCTAGGATGTGTTTTCTACAAGCCTGTTCCAGTTGTGCGATCCCCATTTCCTTGACCTCTGATGGTAAAACTAGGCAGGAGGACCATCCCCACTGGCACTACAGGTTCAAGAGTTCGAGGACGCCTTGCAGGTGAGGCAGGCTCTAGATGTCCTGTTTCATCCCTGCTGGCCCTTCCCTGACCGTGAGCTGCCAGGAGCTGGGCCCAGAATGATTCCCAAATCATCGAATGCCCTCCATAACTGGGGACAAACCTTCTCTTGTCTCAGCGAGGACCCAGGTACCTGGGGACGGCAGATTTCCGCCTTCAGTGTCTGCGTCTCCTTTCTGGTGCTCCCCCCATGGAATGGTATCATCTAAGGCATGTTCTAAGGAAGCAAAGCTGTAGTTGCAGGCCCCTCTGCCCACTGTACCTCCTCTGGAGGCTGTCCACAGGGAGGAAGCAGTGGCCTCTTCATGCCAGGGCTAAAACCCCACGGTCCTCCTTCCAGCCAGGGAATGCTCCTTTCACTGACTTCCCTGAGAAACACAGAGAAGATTCTGAGGCTGCTTTCCTGTTATAATAGCTTTGCCACCGAAGTTTACTTTTCACGTAAAGAAGCTTTCACAAAGCAGTGAAAGCCCATGGATGTCGTCTATGTTCCCTGCAGGGAATCCAAAAATATGTCGGAGCTTAAAATAGCCCGGCCTTTTCTAGGTATGTCCCCCAGTTGTTGTTCCATACCTTCCTCTCCAACCCGTGTTCATAATGCTAAATGAACTGTTAACAAGTATTTCAAGTAGTATAATTTATGCTAATTCAGAAATATTCCTGTTCCCAAACTGATTATTTTTACCTCCTGAGTCGCTGCACTCCTGCGTTAGCAGCTGAGAGTCAGGCGCTGAGATGAAGCACGTGCCTGAATGGTTTCTGGATTCCAGGTCATCTCCTCGGCGGTTTCCATGGAGGTGTACGCCAGCTTGCGTACCTTGCGCCAGGGCTGCGATCCGTCATTTTTGTGCCGGGGTGGGGGGAAGGACCGATGGTGAGGCTATCCCTCGAGGTCAGTGCAGCCCTCAGGAAATCCACCTGCTCCTGCCTGACCCAGCGTCCCGGGAGGGAGGGCCTCAGGCAGGCTGCGGCCCTGCCCGGGGGCACCTCTCTGCCCACTCACCCCCCACGAGAGTATCAGGGGTCCCGGGGACGGAAGACAAACCCAAAGCCCACTGCTACTTCTGGTGGCTTTTTGCTTCCCCTGGCAAGCCATTTGGACATTGCACCCCCAGGAAACAAGTAACAACATGGCCAGTTCATATAATCATTTTGACTCATAAACAAGTTCTTAACTAGAGAAAGTGGCTTGTCTGGGGGTCTCTAGATTCTGGGATTCAACCCAGGTATCTCTAAGTCACCTCCTTCTGGCAAAACACCACTTGTAGAGCATGTTTGCGGTGGTCTACCTCTTTTGTGGGGATTTTTTTTTGTTTAGAATATCTCCAGTTCTCCACAGAAACAGCCAAGAGGGGAGCGAGACAGAGAGAGACTGGGAGATTTAAGGAATTGGTGTATGTGATAGTGGGGACTGGCAAGTCCAAAATCTGTAGGGTAGGCAGAAACTCAAGCAGGGTTTCCATATTGCAGTCTCAAGGCAGAATTTCTTCTGCAGGAAACCTCAGTTCTTGCTCTTAAGAACTTCAACTGATTGGATGAGGCCCACCCTCTCAGGGGTGATCTTTATTTCAAGTCAACTGATGGTAGATGTGAATCACAGGCGGTACCAGGTGCTTTCTCAGCAACACCTAGATTAGTGTTTGCTTAATTGGTGCCACAGCTTAGCCAAGCTGACACAGAAAACGAACCACCACCAGCCTTGCCCAGGGTGGAAACTAACTCCTCAGTATTACCAGAATGAGCTTTGCTGTGTCACACATTCACACCACCCCCGATCCCCTCGCACACTTGGGTCCCACATTGCAGCCATCGCAGGACCTGGATGGGGCAGTCGCTGCTTTGCGCTGCTCAGGCATAAGTGGCGAGGGCCCATCCCAGCTTATTTGGGTGCAGGGACCCAGTGGGTTTCCCGTTTCCGGTTTTGGATCCATCACCAACTGAACAGTGTATGTTTCAATAATTTGTAAAAGGCAGATTTTGAAAGACAAAAGAAGAGTAGAAGTCTCCAAATAGACTTTAAAAAGTAAGTATAAGGGAAATACTAAAAATCGGTAGAGACTGAACTAAACAGCAAAAGCTAAAATCCATCATACCAACAAAGACCTGGGTGAACATGACCCCCAAAGCCTGTTATTGTAAAAGAATCCAGGGCCAAAGATGATGAAATCTGTAAGGAACAGAAAAAGATCAAATCTTTTACATGAAAGAACAATTTTAACACTGATTAAAAAATAATCCCTTTAAATACTAGGAAGCAATTTCCACTCACCAAGAGTGGTTTTTAAATAAGAAAAAGATTTCTACACTTGTCAAATATAGCTTATATACTACCTTCTTCTAATCAAGATTTGACAAAAGCACATTTTAAACTGGGTAGTTAAAATAAAGATGGTTTTATAATAGATCAGAAAGTGTTTGGGAAGGGTAAGAATAAAAGCAAAATTTAACTGAATGTGTGGGAGCTAAATTTGGCTTTGAGCTTCCTGGCAACCAAAGCAAAAACAGAACAGAAGACCCTCACCCTTCCTGTTTCCGAGCAAGCATTCTCAGTGAGGCAGTATCACTCCTGTGGGAGTGAAAGTTGGTCCTCAGGGAGACAAAATAATCTCATTTTGTTAATGTAAAAGGCACATATAGACACAAAGTACATAAATGGGTATGTAGTATATTTGGAGTGCTAAAATTTCTTTATGGGGAATAAGGAAAAAATGTCTAAAATGGGAAATAGGTTGAGAAACAGTTTCTGTGTGAAAGGAATACATCATTATATCTAGATAGGCAAGCTTTCGCCCTTGAACCTCATTTCAGAAGGGATATCTTAAGAAAACACTTGACACAGAGGTCAGTTCCTCCTTGATTATAGTTTTGCAGTCAAACCCTTGATTTAAAAGGTGAAGAACTTGTGTGTCTGCATAATTTGAGAAGTTCACCTTTGTAAATATATTTGCCTATTTGTAATTTATATTTGGAAATTTCTGCAAGGTTTTAAAGCATCCAGTTCTCCCTAACCACGGCGTTCGCCAAGTACTTTCCAGCTCTAGACGCCAGCATGGGACTCACAGCAGCATGGTGGGGGGGGTGGGGAGCGTGGGAGGAGATCCAGCCAGAGCATGGAGCATGGGGATTATCCAGGGACTTTCTGGAGGAGGCTGTGCTACACGTGAGAACTAGAACCCAGAAGCCATTCTAGAATAAAAACAACCACTGTACAGCCACGTAGTCTTACGTGGGGGTGGGGGGGACAGCTTATGCAATGTGAAATGCTGACTACCCCAAATTATCCACTGCCTCTCCCATGCTCTCCCAGTTTGGGGTGCCAGTACAATCATTTCAGGGTCATGGATAAGATCCAGCCTCTAACATAGTTAACGGATGTTGAATATTTATCTCAGTGAAAGAGTAAGGATTCATAAAGAAAAAAATTCCATATTCACATATGCCTACAACTTTCTGGGGTGGAATGAATATTTATAACAAATACAAATAAACTGGGGGACAGCTAGTATGCTGCAGAACACAGGTGAATGTGATTTATAGCCACAGAGGACCCCACTCCCTTCTTTATTTCTTGCCACTTAAGATCCAGGGAAAAGCCCTGAAGTTTGATGCCTCTCAAGTTAAATGAAACACCTCACTCAGCAAAGCCCCCTCTCAGATGAGCAAAAAGCTAAAAGGAGGTGGAAATGATGTAGCCAAACAGCTCGGGACAGGCTAGGAGAGAAGGTGTCAGGAGGTACAAGGCTGTGCTCCGCTCCTGCAGGACAAGCAGACATGCAGAGGGACGTGGGTGCCGGGATCGGGCCCCAAATCAGAGACAGTTAAACAGATGATTAAGAATGCTGTTTGAAAAGAAAAAAAAAACTGAAGGAACAAAACAGCAGCAGACTCACAGAACCCAAGAACGGACTAATAGTTACCAAAGGGAAAGGGACTGGGGAAGACGGGCGGGAAGGGAGGGATAAGGGGGAAAAAGGGGCATTACGATTGGCAGATGTAATGTTGGGGGGGTGTGGGGAGGGCTGTACAACACAGAGAAGACAAGTAGTGACTCTATAGGATCTCACTACGCTGATGGACAGTGACTGTAATGGGGTTGGTGGGGGGACCTGATGAAGGGGGTAGTTTAATCACCATAATATTGCACCTGTAATTGTAGATTAATGATACCAAAATAAATTATAAAAAAAAAAGAATGCTGTTTGAGGAAGATGTACACATCCATAAATGTGGGTCACAGGGCTCTTTAAAAAAGCAGAATCAAGAGCAGCAGATTTGTATTTTATAGCAAGAGATAAACACATAGTGTGTCAGACACTAAGTCTTTTTAAATAACCTTTTATTTTTTGTTGTCAATGATTAACTTTTGAGCCTACTAGAAGAGTATCATGATTATAGTGAATAAAAAAATATAGATGACAGAATAAAAATATTAGGTTACACAAAGTTAGTTTTTAAAAAAATCACTGTCCATCAACTTGAGTTTTGAAAAAAAACCCACAGAACTTAATTTGCATTTCTTTACACTTCCAGCAGTTAAAAACTAACAACACAAATCAAGAATCATTTGCATACGTCTATTACAATAAACAGAAGGACCACAAGAATTAGGACACGTTCTAAGAACCATCATATATACAAACTTCTGTACAGAATGAGGACAAAAAAGAACTCCCCCAATTCAATCCATCTCCTGTGGTATACATAGCCTTTTTTTGAAAAGAAAGAAAATGTATCTTCCTATACTCATATTTATTTTTCCACTTGATCCAGTATTTTTAATGGTGCTTCCACTCCATAAATTAGTAACTGTTCAGTAGCTGAGAAATGTCCTATTTTAAATTATACCAAAGGGAATGAGGAACTTCCCTGAAAGGGCTGACCTCAATTGTCTGACGTAGGCTGAAGATACACTGAACCAGTGAAGTCACACCATCAGTTGTAGTGAGGAGGGTCTGATTAAACATCCTGCCAGAGTAAGCTGGGGTTTGCCCGGAGAGCAGAGAAGATTGCTAAGCTCAGTTACTATACGGCTCCTTGCAGGCAATGGTCTGTCTGACCTTTCCCACAAGGCTACACTCAGGTCAACCACGCTCTTTGCTAATGCGTCATTTGGCACAGAAAGGACTTTGGGGCAAGACTTAGGCTCTCGAGAAGGCCGTCCCCAGGAGTCCCACAACAGTATTTTCCAGACCTGTGTCCACCTTGCTTCGCATGTGAAAGGCCACTCACTCTGAGGCTGGAAACGAGCTCCCGCTAAGGAAAAGCAATCGCATTACATGTCAGACATCACAGGCCTGATGAGGTAAACAAATGCCAGACACGAAGAAGGTATGGAGGGAGGGGAAAGACGCCAGCTTGCTCTTTCGAGGAGGCTCTGCTCCTCTCACTGCACAATCCCAGAGTCCACCGACGTCTGCTTGCGCGTTGTCTTTGGTGGGGGAGGAGGTGGCGTCTTGCTGGGCAGCGGAGGCGGCAGATGCTGGGAGAATATGAGAGAGACGTGACATTACTCACGCCCTGGCAGGGGACAGCCTCCAGGTGGGGCCTGACCTGGCAAGGTGGCGCTGAGGGTAAGTCGATCTGCAACCTGGGTGGGGACTGCCCGCTCCATGGGACCTGGGGCTGGCGCGTCTGACCTGCCTATGGGCAGCCAAGGGCCTTTCTGGCATCTCTGAGTAATCGCTTTTCACAAAGCACCTCACAGGTCTGCACGGCCCCTGAGAAGTATAACCACTGCTCTTTGCATGGTTGTTTAAAATCCAGGCGCTGTTGACCTAGGGACCCCTGGAAACAGACTGGTTTCTGAACCAGGAAGTTTAAAGGATTAAGAACAAGTAGATATGAGCAAAACCAGACCCAGGGCCAGCCAGGCAGTGCCACAGCTGAGCCGCCCTCAGTGAGCGCCCTCCTCATGCCCCCAAGATGCCTCCAAACTGTTCAGGGACAAACAGTCCTTGAAATGCTCCTCAGGGTGGATGAGAGGTGCTCCCTTGCTCTCTGAACTGGAAAGGCCATGTAAGAGAGGGTCGGCCAGGGCACAGGTGGTACCTGTAGCCAAAGGACCTGTTTACAAGGTAGCTTTTCATCCACAGTCTCTTCTGAAACTGCAAAGAGGGGCCAATGAACAAGGTTAGGGGGCTGTTTAAACTCTCTGTGAGGGAGACATAGAATATAAAGAAATGGGTGCAGTGGTGTCCCAATAAAACTTTATCTACAAGAAGAGGTAGCAGGCTGGATATGGCCTATGGGCCCCAGCTTGCCTTGGAGTCCCAAGAAAGATGGTGAATTTACAACTGTAAAGGTGATGGAAAAATGCTGCTCACTGGACCTTCCAGGGTGTAAATGACTGAGAGAGCTCGTGTTCAGTTGCTCTGGGTGCCAGTGCCCATCAGATACCTGACACATGGCAGATTAAATGCGTGCTGACCACACAGGTGAACGAATGAGTCCATGGATGAAGAAGTGAAGGAACAGATGAATGAATGAACAGACCAGGAGAAGTGGCAGCAGGCCACAGGCGGAATGAGGTGAGATGAAATGGCTTCTGGAGAACCATCTCTAAGTAAGGTGAGCGTGGATTTTTAACAGCCTCTCGCTGGAGGCCCACATTCAGCTCAATGTGAGAAGAGACGTTTCAAGGACAGAACATGACACAGCAGGTCTCTCACTCTTGCTCAGATTTCCTTCTGGTTCACTGAGAGTAAATTTTAAATGACCTTGGTGCTTAACACACAGGAGAAAATAAATGTGCAAAAATACAGTCCATTGTAAAAAATAAAGTAAAATAATATACTCATAAGTCTTCTTAAGATTGGTAAGAATGGCTAAAAGAAAACACCTATTTCAAGATCTGGTAACAAGGTTGTTTACATGTGGGGGCCCCAGTGAAGAGGCCCAGGGTGAGCACTCGTGGGCCAGGCTGACGCAGTGAGCTCCCGGCAGGATGGCAGCGAGGCCCTCCGAGCCAGATACGGGCAGGGCAGGCTTATCACTATTAAGCAGAATGACAGCTCAGATCATCAGTTCTAAGAGCCATTTTGAAAGACATGACAGCTCGCCCTGGCAACAGTGAGAGACAAGAGTTGACTGCAAGCCCAGGCCGATCAATGACGGTGACAGGAGGGTGTCGGTCACCCCCGATGGCAGATGAATGATCATTATCCTACCGTGGCTCTCAAGGCCCGCGCAGAGGGAGGCTCCCTGGAAACACACCTGCTCCCAACTAATCACGACCCACTGACCCACATACCGGCCACCAGCACAAGCTCTCACGCTGCAGGTAAATCAAAAAAGAAACAAACAGCAGAAAAACTTGGGTAATTAATGTAGCTGAATTCACAGCCCTTTGTAAAGGGAGCCACACCTTGTGCATGGTTAGTTCCTGCCTCAGCCAACAGCGTGTGACATCAGTATCACAGGATGATGTATTGGAGGAACTAAGATGATAAAATGTTGCCCCTGAATTGACCTATTAATAAAAAGGGACCTAGTCATCCTTCCAAGCTCAGACTTTTCAGCTCACTAGTATAGGGAGCCCTGGGGGGCATTCCTGCTTTTCCAACTAAATAAAGATAGGATTGGTTAACTAAGGTGCTAGGAAAACAACAGCCCAACCAATCACTGTTCTCACTCAACTCACTGGGTCTCCTTTTGATCTAACTTGCAGTTAAAAGTCCACGGGGAAGGCCAGGCAAATATTTCTACAGTTGCAATGAGCCATTCCAGCCTCTTGAAAAGCCATCACAGGGCACCTGGACCCTTCTCCAGGGCCAGTCCCCCATCGTCGCCCTTCTGGGGACAGAGGGCTGATGTGAATGGCATATCCCTTTAGCATTTGAGATGAAACCCCACTGCTTGTTTTTTTCACACAAAAGGAATAATCAAATACATATACTGCAAATAAATTCCATCTCTTGAGAAGAGAGATGATAAATTTGCAGAACACTCAGTGAAATAGCCTCTGTAAGAAAAAGCACGTATGTATTGTTTTTAAAGGGACAAAAGCGTGCATCACCTTGATAAACACCCCACAGGCACATACTGACCTCGCATTTTGAGTGTTCCACAGCACCTCTCTTATCATTTCACTGAGGTCGACCAGCTGCATATATCAACAGGGATACTTTACTCTTCAGGTGGACTGACTTTATTTCATAAGGTTAAGAGCCCTGTGGCCGGGGGAGGGATGACCTGGAAGCCGACCTCCCGGCGCTGCTGGGGCCATGCCACACGGCTCCTCCAGGTACGTGCTGGCTTGGATGTGGCTGGGCTCATGAACAACAGAGAACCCTGTGTGACAGCAGTCTGGAGCACCAGGACAGGAACGTGGTGGACCTCAAAAGAACATTTCTAGAACTTTCAGCTGGTAACCACAGAGGCACTGGTTTGAATGGCTTTTTATGGCTCTAAGCTCGTATTTGCATTAGGAGGCTGGCCCAGGGGCCGTGGAGCGGTGGGCGCATCCGACAAGAGTAATGAAGAAAACAGTTTTCAGGGGGTACCAGTAAAAGTGCACGCTTATGGTGGCCAGCACCCCGAGTTTAACAGGGAGGGGGGTTTCGAGGCTGGAGGCACAGTGAGGGGTGGGTAGCCTGGATGGCATTGGGGACCTGGGGACTCAAGACTCTCCATGTAGCAAGGGCCTCTCCCCACCTGGGCGTGGTCAGCACCAGGGTGACGCTGCCGGGAGGAACTAGGGGAGAAGGGCTTCTCAAGGGCCAAGTCGGGGTCCAAGCGGAGCATGCCCTGTACAGCATGACCTTGGACAGCTTCTTTAACCAGTCAGACGAACCACTTCTCAGAAAAGCTACTTTTCAAAAATCAAACTTTCAGAGGACTTCCACCTGCAGCAGAATGGCCTCGGTGGTCAGGAGACCCACTGCCCACAGCTTCCTCCCCTCTTTCCCTTGTTCTGAGGCCCGTGTGGGGACACCTGACTCTGTGTGGTGGCGATGGCACAGAACTGCAGATCCCACATATGGGTCACTTTGGCCCTCTTATCAAAATCAAATCTTGGTTCATCCAGAGTAAACAGGCTAATGCCAGGAAGGCGGGATCTGCCCTTTGTGGAAGGGAGGATCACAAACCCAAGCAGCCAGTCCCGATGGACTTACCCTCTGGTGGGGAGGAGGGGGCGGGGGCCCTGGCGAGCCCATCAAGTCCTGGGTCTCCATCAGGTTCCCATAGTCTGCCATGCTGCCTTTGAGAGGCAGAGGAGGGGGAACCTCAGCCACGTCCATCCCGGGCATGCCATTCAGCTCCAGACCTGGAGAAAAGGGTGGATTTAAAATCAAGCCCATGTCCCCACTGAGCCTCAGTACAATGTGACTGCTTCATGGTCTCTCCAGGGGAGGCAAAAACACTTTGCCCTGCTTGTCCATAGGGCAGAGAAGCGAGCAGGGAAGGGTGGAAAACTCAGAAGGCCAGATGCCCTCTTAATGGCATATTCTAGAAAGAACACACACGTACCAGGAGGCACCTACCACCTGTGTTGAGAGGAGGCCTCAATGCACTGCAAAAACAGCCATGTGAACCCCAGACCCTTCGGAGCCCTCCTCCAGCCTCTCTGCCTTGGTGGCGTCTGAACAGCTGGGTGTCACCAGGACCCTTTACACCCGGGGTTCGCAAAGCCTAGCCAGGACTCTGTTCGCAGCCTCCTGCAGCTGCTACTGGAAAGCGTCACTAAGCGAAACATCACCATGCAGCCTACATCTAGGCCTCTGCCTTTCAAATCTCTCTCCACAGAAACCCCATGACTGTATGAAAGGAAGTTATTAGCAGGAACAGTCACTGTGGCTGTTGCTTTAAATAAGCCAAGGGGAAGTACAACTGGTTTTTAAAGTAAACCAAAAAAGTAGCCCTTTTTCCAGTGGAGGCATAATGATTGAGACGATGGATATTTTCTCAGCCCTTGTTGAGACTCTTAGAAAAAAACTGCTTTTCTTGAATATTAAAGAGAGGAAACTTGACATTTTTCTGCTGGGTCTTTCTGGATGGGTCTCATTTACCCAGTGGCCCATCGGATGAAAAGCCCTTCATTAGGAAAATGCTTCCTAGGAAGAGTTGTGTTGTTTTATGAGGATGCCTCGCCGTTGCGAGGGAAGGCTTCTGACTGACAGCAGGCCTCAGGACTGGCTGGTTGGTGGGCTGTTTTCCTTGTGGTAAAATATATGGAACGTAACACTGGCCATTTTTAAGCATGCAGATCAGTGGCATTGATTACATTCCAGATGCGCAACCATCACCTTACCTCCAATCTTTTTAGTTTTCAAAGAACACCTGCCTCCCCCAGCCCCTGGTAACCTCTAATCTACTTTCTCTATGAATTTGCCCATTTTAGATAGTTTGTGTAAGTGTAATCATATAACATTTGTCTCCGTGTCTGGCTTAATTCTCTTAATGTTTCTGGAGGTTCATCCGTGTAGTAGCATGCCTCAGAACTTCATTCCTTCCTGTGGCTGCATTAATACTCCGTGGCGTGGGTATTTCCTCAGACACATGGTGTGTTTATCTGCTCGTCAGCTGATGGACACCTGGGTTGTTTCCCCCTTTTGGCTACTGCCGATACTATTGCTATGAACCTTCACGTGCAAGTCTCCGTTTCAGCCCCTGCTGTCAGTTCTTTGGGGATGTGCCCAGGAGTGGACTTGCCGGGTGACTCTGTGTTTGATCTTCATGTTCCACCAAAGTGGTTTCCACATCAGCTGCAACGGGGTTTAGTTGCAAAAATGTGAACTATTTAAAAAATCATGATAAAATAATTTTATGAAAACAATCATGAGGCAATCGTGTAAGGATATGAAGGCATAATACTGAAAAACCATGTCCCTTCCAGCACCCAGAAAACTCTTTGCTCAGTCAATTAGGCTCACCCATGGCTGCAACCCTGATTCACCCCGAGGCCCCAGGATCTTGCCTGTTCTGCTTCCAGCAAGGAGAAAACCACCTCGTTCACCCCTAATTTATGGTGGGCCCTGATTCCAACAACTGATGTCTTTTTCAGAAGGGAAGAGGGCAGAGGACAACCCCGCATGCCGACGGAGGCAGGAACTGGAGAGGTGTGTCCGCGCACTGAGGGGTGCCAAGGAGGGAGAGAGGCGTAGGGCAGAGTCTCCCCCAGAGCCTCCAGAAGGAGGCGACCCTGCCCACACCTTCGTTTCAGACACTTCTGGCCCCCAGAGCTGTAAGAGAATGCATTTCTATTGCTTTGAGCCACCAACTTTGTGGAAATACGTTAGGGCAGCCCTACAAACTGGGGAAAACTGGAAAAATAAGCCTGCCCTTTGCCCTTCACGACAGCTGGAAGTGCTTCTGCACTTTACCGTCCTCCCAGACACAGGAAGGCCCACGGCCCTCCCGGGGCTCCCTATCAAATGATACAAAACCAGCAAGCGTTGTGTGCCTCTCCAGCCTCCCCCAGCGGGCAGGTGGTTCTGAGACCCTGGGTCGGGGGCCCCACACGTTCCACCAGGGAACTCGGGAAGCCTGGGACCGTGCTTTGGCCCCATGTGCTGAATCCTGAGGGCGGGAGGCGCGTGGTGATGGGGGACTCACGGGACAGGAAGTGGGTCTAACCTCAGAGCCGCCGGTTGTGAAGGATGTCACAGAGTGATGTCAGGAATCCCCATGCAGAGCAAGTCCTACTTACTGGGCTGCAGACTAAAGCTGAGCTTGGCCCTCGGCGTGACCGGAGGGGGCGTCATCTGGGAGGGTGGGGACGGGGACACTGAGAGACGCCTTTCACTGCCGATGACGTTGATCAGCTGGCTTTTCGGTCTCTGGGGCCGCAGGGGACTTATCTACATTGGAAGGACAGAAAGAGTGTAGTGAGGGTCTGCCCTGGGCTGAGTTGTGTCCCCCAAAAAGTAGTACGTTGAAGTCCTAACCCCAGTATCTGTGAATGTGACCTCATCTGGAAATAAGATCTTTGCAGATAAGGTCACGAGGGGGGTCCTAACCCAGTATGACCAGTGTTCCTCCAGAAAGGGGAAATCTGGGCACAGATGTGCACTCAGGGAGAAGGCCGTGTGAACATGAAGGCGGAGGGCACGGTGATGTTTCCACAAGCCAAAGGACACTGAAGACTGCTGGAAAACCATCAGAGAGCAGGGCAGCGGCAAGAACGGACCCTCCCTCACAGACCTCCGAGGACGCCAGCCCTGCTGACACCTTGATCTCAGACTTCTGGCCTACAGAGCTGTGAAACAATACATTTTGGCTATTTAAGCCCCTAGCCCATGGTACTTGCATAGGAAAGCCTGTATACCTGTGAGCCCTGAACTCACAGACCTTGCCGGCACTGTCACCTAAAGGGAGAGGCCGGTTGATAGCTGGGCTGGACCAAGAACAGTAAGTCTGCCCCCAGCGAGAAGGCAGGACTCCTGGCCTCTGGGGCTGCAGCTATGGTTCTGAGACTCGTCAGAGGCTGACGGGGGTCAAGGTTCTGTGGGCTGACCTTGGTGCAATCCTGTGGATTTGCTGAGGGTACTGTGGGCCAGCGGTGGGGAGGCCCATTTTGGCTGAACTCAGCCTGTCTTTGTTAGTATACTTGCAGGCAAACGGCCACAGAAGGGAGGGACAGAACTTGTACTGTAACGGCCAAGTGTCTGGCATGGCCTTTGACTTCTTTACACAGCTTAATTCTGATCAGCGCTGGCATTTGGCTTAACTTCTCCAAGGCTCTCAGCTTAAAATGGAGCTTAAATAAAAACGTATGAAAGGTCTTACAGTGTCTGGCACTTGGTCAATATTCAAAATATGTTTTTGTCAATTCCCCCACCCAGATGTGATGACCTGAGGACTCTATCTGAACTTGAGGGAAGGCGGGCTCAAGCCAGTGTCAGCAGGGTTCCCTGGCTTCCCAACGTTCCCAAATAGCAGACAGATAACAAGGAGTGGTTCATCAGAAACCTCTTAATCCCAGCGCCTGGGCACTTAACGCAAGCCTCTGGCCAGTTCCTCCCCTGGGCCCTGCCACACTTGGCCACTTGTGCTGCGGTGAAACAGAGAAGCTGCAGTCCGGGCCGTGTCCAAAGGGCTCAGAAGAGCATTCACCTTCCTGAAGGCATGTCATGGCTCTCAGGTCTGCCTTTCTCCTTTAGACAGCCCTGGTCTTAGTGGCCCACAGTCTGGATGAAACATATCCTCTGGTGTTCAAGATATAAACAAGCTGAGAAGTATGTCTTATTAAAAGGTGGCCCCTTCTGAGCCCTTTGATCAAGCAATGCTTCACTCGTGGCCAAGATGGCCATGGGCTCCTGCCCAGGGCAGGTACATTCTGGGCCATTGGCTGGCAAATGCCTGTCCCTTTCTGGGGTGGGGACAGTGGCTCTAAGCCCGACTTAGCCTTAGAAGCTGACATCCTGTGTGAGCTGCTTCTTTATTTTGTTTCCAGTCTACAAATAGCACTTTCTGAATAAAGTTCACCCCAGAAGCTGTGCCTCACTTTGCCCCCAAACTGCAGACACCACTGTGCACTTCTGGGGGCAGCAGTCCCCCAGGCCCAGCCCCGGGACTAGAGTGAGCTACACAGATGTTTGCTGCCACTGTCACATGCCGGGGACTCTGGAAAGAATGAGGTCCTGGGATCTGTTTCTAATGTCAACTAGCCAGCACGTGCTGGGTTAAGTCCCTGGAACCCCTTCTGAAAGATGGCCATGAGAAGTAAATGTGCAACAGATGAGGCGGAGGGCTAACAGGAGCCGTGTGCCTGGCAGAGCCCAGCAGGAAGGGGCTTCTGGACTCCATGCAAGCAGACTATAACACTCGGGCATGAACTGTGCCTTACATTCTGGTCAGCAAGGGGCGAGGGAGAGGCTTCAGTTAACATAGAATACTGTGTTCTAACAACAAAAGCGTTTCTTGTCCATCTTCTGCAATATCAGGAGGTGCTGGAGGCAAGTCCAGCAGTGCTGCAGAGAGCCTAGAATCCAAGGTCCTGCTGACGGCTGGCCCACCAGCATGCGCACGGAGCATGGGTGCTGAGACAGGCTGGGCCCTGGAGAAAAGCTGCTCTGGCTGTGCTCTGGGGGCCCGGCAGCAGTGGGTCACACGAGGCGAGGGCTGAAGGAGACCCCAGATTGTCACGTGGCTACTTTAGAGCAAATTCACGGGAACCCAACTGACAGCCTGTTGGCTAGACATGGAGCAAAGGTGGGTCCCAGCCGCCGCCCGGCGGGGAATGCCCCCTGTGGAATTACCGTTTCTGACAGGATCACAGCCTCAGACTGCTGCAGCGGAACGTCGCTGGGTTTGAATTCCTTATCGAATATCTCCTGATGTTTGCTGTTCCTTTTTTCCTTCTTCTTCTCCTTCTTCTCCTTCTCTGGGTCGTCCTTGTCCAGCTTGTCCTGGGACCTGGAGTGCATTTTCTTGGGCAGGAGAGGCTCCAGAGCAAACCTGAAGAAAACGGTTGTTGAAAGTCACTGACATCTGACTGCGAGAACAATGGCCTTCCACCCTGCAGGTGTGTGTACACACGTTCACCACGAATCTGAGTGCTGACTAGGAACCACCAAATCTTACAGAAAAGGAACAATTTTAAGAGGGAGGCCAAAGGAGAGTTAAGATACCCATTAGCCAATTGCAATGGATGGACTGTGCTGGCAACCCGATAAAAACAAACTGGAAAAAAATCAGACACTTTACAGGACAAGGGATGAAATGTGAAATGAGGGGTTACAACAGTGATATTAAGGGGTTCCTGTAGATTTATGACGGGAGAAAGGTATTTGGAGTATACTTCAGAAGGGGAGCCCTTGCCTTTTAAAGATTCATATTAAAGTATTCACAAATATGACAGGGAGAAATAGGCAGCTGCAAATGTATATCTGGTCTCTTGAGTCTGACCACGTTTCTACAGCCGGTTTAAGAGGACGGATGTGCCAGCTGCTTCAGCTGCAAAGCCTCTGGGACAGCTCAACGAGACGCAAGCTCATTCCAGGTCATGGGCATGTGGACGTGCCCGTAGTTTTTCAGCAGATAAGGGAGCTGGAGCTGGAGGACCTGGGTTCCAGGTCTGCCACCCACTGGTGAGTCTTGGTGTCCTCCAACCACGGGCTGGATGTCACCAGTCTCAAGATGAAATTTGCCAACACCCTTTTGCCTACTGGCGCCGACCAGTTGGTGTGAAACCACGTTAATGGTTAGTCTACTAAGTAAATGGATCTTGGACTCGTTTCTAAGGCACGGATCAAAGAGGAGTGCACACACACATCTACATACAATTGTGGTTTGTGATTTTAATATTATACTGAGGGAGGAGTCCATCCTGTTTCTCTCCTAGTAGGTCATATTAGAAGAGGCAGACATGGGTTCAATTCTTAGATTGGAATTTCAGCCTCTCTAGTAGGAAGGAGTTAGAAAAGAGGCCAACACAGAGAAAGGTAGAGAAATGTCTTAAAAACTTTGTAGTGTAACTCACATGCAAGGTATTATAGGATCTTATATTTTCAAAATATAACACATGATAACAGAGTAAAATAAAAGAGAGATGGTCTCTTAAAAAGAGTCCTATATATAGGAGAAATAACCTATACTCTGATTTCTAATAAGTGTGTCTTTTAAACTGTGGTTGACACATCATTTCCATATGGCCAGGAGATGCAAAACAGGAAGCCAAGAGGGTGCACAGCAACTCCCCGCTCTCTAGCTGCCCAACACCCAGGTAGTCCCCGAGCCCGAGGGCACGACAAGCCACGGCCCCCATAATGCAGGCTGCCTGGACAGGCAGCCAGGCCCAGAGCTTGCCCCTGAGAGGCCCCAGTCCTCAGGGCAACCTTCCAAGCCTGACCCCCTTGACCACATGGAGAATAAACCGATTTCTTCATGGGGGGATTGGTTGCAAGAGAAATAAATTCCAAAAGCCAGTCGCATTTTCATCCCAGCTGTTGTTTCTTTTAAACTTATTTGTGAATGGGGCATTTAGAACAAAACCACTGCTCTGATCAAAAAAGCCATTAGCGCCACCTTGTTCTCCACTAGGGGAGAGGTAACATGGAAGAAATTATTTAGATAGCTCATTCACAAAAATCCCATTACAAGTCCATTGAAGATACAGACTGCTGAGAACAAGAACCACATCCCCTACTTTCTGCTTCTCCCGGCATGACTAGGGGTGCAGCAGGATTTGTTGCCATGGCACATTCTGTTTAACAGTAAAGATACTGAATGTAGGCATTGATTGTCAGTAGCTGCTATTGTCACCGAGAGGTAAGCAGACACAATGTGCTCCTGCGTGGAAGAACTACAAAGCCATCCTGTCCCCAAATCAAGCTTGAACCTAATCAAGCCTCTAGATGCAACAGCCAATATGCAGGAAACGTGGAGGACAGAGACACACACCAAACAACACTGTAGGGGATGCAATCGGCAAAATTCAGATACAGGACGGGCAACGTAAATTTTTGACAAATTGTAAGAAAAAGCAAAGGTAAGGAGAAATCTATTGATTAAAAGACAACTAAAGAGATGTATCAACCAACAACTCAGACTCAAAAAAACTAATAAAAAATGATATTTGTGGCACGATTAGAAATTAACACCAATATCTGATGATAATACAGAATTGTTAACATGTGATAAAGGTACTATGTATTTGTAAAGGCAGTTATGGTTCTCTAAGTTTTTACCTTTTAGAAATTCACACTGCTATGTTTATGGGTGAAATGACATGATGTTCAAAATTTGCTTCAGAATACTAAGGGGTTGGGAGAGAGTGGGGTAGAGCTTGAAATAAGATTGGCTAGGAGTGGATAACTGAGGCTGGCTCATGGGCACAGGGCCTCATAACATTCTGTCCCCTTTGTATATGTCTGAAATTTTTCCATAGCAAAAACTTAAAAATGATTGATGAAATATACACTGGTGTTAACTTAGATCATTAAGGGATTTTGGGACACCTGGACTTTCCCAATGGGATACACAATAACCAATACATCAATATTCATTATGTGTCAGGTATTCTATTATAAACAACAATAAAAATTTCCATGATTTTATTCTAGGTTTGTAGAGCTTGAGACCATTAACACAGGGGAAGAAGTAGACATCTTTCAGCTTAGGGGAGAGACGTGAGCTGTGAAATCCACACATGTCCACAAAGAACCAAGAGAAAGACAGGTTGCATTTAAAATTTGTCACATTATGAGCAGCACCTGCCTTCAAATGGAACCTTATTCTGCGCACAACCTGTGTGTCATTTGAGACCAAAGCCTCATTTTCTCCACATTAGATACACAGCTAAGGTTGGCAACCCCAAGAATGAACAAAAATCTGGACTCTATTAATAAAGACGCCTTCTAGTGAGTTCAAGGTTAAACAGATTCTCCTGGGAGAAGGAGCCCACGGCCCGTGCTCATGTATTCACGCATGCAATATTCTCCACCTAAAACCTCCAGATCAATTTCCACCCTCACCCCATGTTCCTGGAAATATAAAATCCTTTTCCTAACTAGCCTGGGGATTTTCTTGGGGAGAAGCTGAATTAACTTCTTTAGCAGTCTTGCTCTAAATGACAAGCACACATGATTTAAATACCTCTAAATTGAGGATTTCCATATGGACTTGGCCTTCTAAGAGGCAGACACCGAAAAAAATTACCGTTAAGAAAAAAAATGTCGGTATAGTTTTCAATCCTCCATTAGGCACATCAGTCACTGGCAACAAAAGACACATAGATGTGAGCTGTCCCTTGGGGCGCCCTGGAAGTTCACGTCTGCATGTCACAGGGGCCAGGAGGGAGCCTGTGGGTCTGATAGGTCGATGGATTGTGAACCAAATGGGGTTGCCCAAACACAGCTGGGCCGACTCCACAGTAAAACTGTTCTGATATGTAAATTACAAGAGACACTTTTTGTTTAATAAGAAAAGAACAAACTTCACATATTTGCTACTCAAAAACACAAAAAAAGCTCAATGCTGAGGCTGTTTCTGAATCTTTGAGTTGATGCAGGCGACCTTGTGAGAGCTCTGCCATTATTTCCTGGTCTGCGAGGTTCCCCTCTAGCCCGCTTGTGCTTTTGGGTGCTCAGGAGCAGAAATGAATATCCCAGGAAGTCCTCGGGAAGGAAGGGAGCCCTGACCGTGACAGTCCTTCACTTGTGTGACACCATGGAAGTAAACAAGGGATGGAAAAGTGCAAGCACGTGGCCAGAGGCCACCACGCTTCTTCTGGGACAGGCCCAGCAGGACTGAACACTCCCTGAAGATGTTAAAGTTCAAGGGAAACCTTACCCAAAGGATTTTTTCTCAGAAACTCATAAGACCCTGAAAGTCATACTGGGTGCCATGATCATAAAACCTCAGAGTTTCAGCTTTGAAGAGGATTTCAAAACATCCCCTCAATTGTGATGAAACAAACCCTGGGCTCTCCCTGGACCCTCCAAGCCCTCGCCCCTTGGCTGAGCCCCACTCACCCATCAGAGCCCGGCCTAGAAGGGGTGCTGTCGGATGACAGGGATGATACGGACGCCACAGACAGGGGCCGGGGGGAGGCAGGCATCGTGAAGGACCGGACCATGGACCGGGGACGGCTGCCCCTTCTGTCATCCAGACTTGAGGGCTGAGAAAGGGAGAGACATTGAGAAGGACAGGTTTTTGATGTTTATGCCAAAGACTTCCAGCCGGCCCTGCCTGGCATGGACAGACTCTTGGGACCACATGGTCTTAGCAGTCTGGAATCTAGACTAAAACTGTCCACACTTTATGAACAGTACATGCTCCAGTTCAGAGTCAAGGGCAAAAGTGATGATTATTTTAGAGTTTTGTAAAACATTACCTGATCCTATGAAAAAAAACCAGAAAGAACATTAATTTTTAAAACTTTTAAATGCAATTTTCTTCACCAAGACCACAAAACATCAATCCATTCCAAAGTCATAGTAGAATGTACTGACCAGAAGATTTAATTTATAGAGTAACACCTAAAATGTGATGAAAGAAGTTAGAAGGTCTTTAGATGAACTGATACATCTCCGTATGCAGACACATTGTGCAGATCACCAAAACACATGGGCGTGGAACGACAGAGCTTCTCTACACTAAAATAACATGCTCCTGCTGCTTAATGAAAGGTGGGCGTCCTCCCTGGCCCGTGGCTGACACTGTGGATTAGATGAAGCCACGGCAGACCTGCTCAGGCCCCTCCGCTCCTGGCCAGGTCACAGGCTAGTGATGCATTCCTGAGAAAAACACACTGGATGGAGTTTTCCATCCTCTCCTGGGAGTATTGCTGTAGATACCAAGACAAGTGTCATCGAAACACAGCACGTGTCAACACCTAATTAGCTAGAAAATGCTAGTGTACCTGCAGCCCCAACCAGATGTTGGCACATCTGGGACAGCAGCTGCTGCAAAAGCTCTTTCTATTAACCTGAGGTTGTGGAAACCAAATTCCCATGGGCACTTCCTCTCTGCGCGGCCTCCAGCTCTCCATCCCAAACATCACCCCACCGAAGCCGGCATCACACTCGGTCAGTCACCTAAAAGACCTGCTTGGGACCACAGCTGATTACAAAAGGTGCAACACCACTTCCATATCTGGAAAGTGGGCCTGTTTCTGAACTATGGGTTTCACACGTGAAATACCACTTGATCGGTATACTATCTCTTCAACAGTAAAAGGTTCTATATTGCCAAAGAACAGTTTAAAGCAGGAGTTGGTAAACAGCAGTTTTCTGTAAAGGGCCAGATAATAAATATTTCAGGCTTGCAGGCCATTAGGTCTCTGCCCCTCCTGCTCAACTCTGCTGTCGTAGCATGAAAACAGCCATAGAAGATACAGAAATGAGTGTGTGTGGCTCTGTTCCAGTAAAACTTTATTTACAGAAAGGGTAGTGGGCCTATGTGGCAACGAGTGTCTCAAGGCACTATGGAGCTGGCATTGGCCAGCACAGATGGGCTGGTCAGTTTGGGTTTGGTACCAATGACAGTGCCACTGTACGTCTCCAAGGAGATGAACATTGTCAATAACTGGCCTTTATGAGGAAACCAAAAAGGAGAAGGATAGTTGCCAATTAGCCCTAACTGTGAAAACATTTCCTATACAAAATCTAGAGACTCAAAGCCTACCCTATCTGCTTCTCAGCTTCGTCAAATCACATTCCGACAGCAACCCAAGGCCTGGCCCTCCAGAGGGTTTCCCCAGTCCAGGCTCTTGGCTGGGCCTCGGCGCTCTGCTCTGTGTCCCACCGCTCCCGACTACCTGCGTCTCCTGGCCTGCCCTCACCGCCTCATCCACCCCCTGCCCCCACCGCGCCACCCCACCAGCTCAGAGACAGCTCTTCTCTGGCACCTCTGTGGGACTCTGACCCTCTTTACATTGTTTTTTTAAATTGCTGAGTATAATTGACATGCAATATTACATCAGTTTCAGGTGTACAATACAGTGGTTCAGTATTTATAAACATTATGAAATTATTACCATGATAAATCAGGTTACCATTTGTCATTGAACAAAGTTTTTACAATATTATTGACTATATTCCCTGTGCTGTACATTGTATCCCAGGTTTATTTATTTTGTAACCGGAAGTTTGCACCTCTTCATCCCCTTTCACCTATTTCTTCCGTCCCACCCACTCTCCTTCCCCTCTGGCGTTCTGTGTGTCTTTGAGTTCATTTGTTTTGTTCTGTTTGTTCATTTGTTTTTTTAGATTCCACATGTAAGTGAAATCATACAGCATTTGTCTTTTTCTATATGACTTATTTCACTTAGCATAATACCCTCTAGGTCCATCCACGTTGTAACAAATGGGAAAATTTTCATTCTTTTATATGGGTGAGTAGTATTCCATCACATATATATTTACCACTTTTCTTTATCCATTCATCTGTTAGTGTACACTTAGGTTGCCTCCATATCTTGGCTATATGTAAATTATGTTGCCATGAACATGGGGGTGCATATGTCTTTTCAAATTCGTGTTTTTGTTTTCTTTGGGTAAATGCCCAGGAATGGAATTGCTGGATCATATGGTTATTTTGAATTTTTTAAGAAACCTCCATACTGTTTTCCATAATAGCTGCACCAGTTTACACTCCCACCAACGGTGCACAAGGCTTCCCTTCCCTCCACATCCTCGTCAACGCTTATTTCTTGTCTTGCTGATATCAACCATTCGACTAGCATGTGGGGATATCTCATTAGGGTTTTGATCTGCATTCCCATGATGATTAGTGAGGCTGGGCACCTTTTCATGTGTCTGTTGGCCATCTGTATGTCCTTTGAAAAAATGTCTAGGTCTTCTGCCCAGTTTTTAACAGGAGTTTGTTTTTTTTGATATTGGGTTGTATGAGTTCTTCCTATGTTTTGGGTGTTAGCCATTATCAGCCACGTCATTTGCGAGTATCTTCTCCCATACAGCAGGCTGCCTTTTTGTTTTGTTGTTTCCTGTACTGTGCAGAGGCTTTTTAGTTTAATGGAGACTTGATCCTCTTCACGTTTTGAATGAGGTCTCTCGGCAGCCTCTGCCTTTCAAAATCCATGCTCTCTCTTGCCATTTCTTCCACAGCCATGGTTTCTGAGGATGGCTCAGAGATGGGGCATCAGCTCTGTGGGAGTCACGCGCTTGCCTCCGTGAGCACCCACTTACTCAAGCTGTACCCCTGCCAGCCTGGGAGGGGCCCTTCCCATCGCTCCCTGCAATGCCTTGGCTCGGCTTCAGCTCAGGCCTCTCTGGGTCCAGGTGAGGGGCAGAAGGGATGACAGCCAGAAACCTCATGCTCAGGTGATTGTTTTGGTGGAGGGTGCTGCCTCTATATTCCATCGTCTCCTGGGCCCATGGGGATGCAGTTAAGGAGATGCAGATGAGCGTACAGCGGGGAAGAAATGTGGCCTGCTGAGAGCCCTAACAGGATGGTTTCTATTCCTCTGATGAAATCATCTTCACAGCAGCCTCGGGGACCTGAGCACTGAATGCGCGGGTGCCCAGAAGGGAGTCAGCCATGGACCACAAGGTGAGAGGGCCGGTGGGGACCACCTCACTCCAGCTCTCGGAAGGTCCAGAAAGCAGCCCTTGAACAATGTCTAGCTGACCACAGAGGGTTGGCAGGAGCAGGGCTCTGGCTGAGGAGGGACAGAAGCCAGTCTTGGGTCTGACACTTGGCAGGACACCCAAGGGGGTGGCTCTACTGGGTGGTGGCCTCTACTGGGCGATTTGCCTCACAATTCCTTCTTGACTGAGCAGAGCCTCTGGAAATTGAGGAATCAAGATTTCTACTCTTTTCCTCAGAAGCACTTAGCGTCTCTCCGAGTCCTGAGAGGCACAGCATGGCTACAGCTTCAGGACACTGTGAATGAACTGATGTCCCCCTGTCCCAGCCACAGGGCTGGCAGGGGGTGGGGATGGGGAGTTAGAACTGGGCTAGAATTTTGGCTGTGGCACCAACGATGGGACCTTGCATCTGATATGAAACTGCTCTGAGCCTCAGCTCCCTCCCAAGCATGCGGGGAATAATCAATCCTCCTACTTTGAGAGGCGGCATGAGGATAACAAGAAATGAGACAGGTGCAGCTTGCAGGGTCTGGCATACCCCGAGTGGCAGTTCCAATGCCCTTGCTGCTGGTGTGATGGCCTGATGCAAAACCTCGGTTCGACTGCCTCACCAGGAGTGAGCCCTGCCCTGCCCAGTGACTGACACAATGTGCATGGCTGTCTCCCAGCTGAGCTGGAACACCACACCTTGACCCACCACAGGAGTCATGGGTGGGGTGTGTCTAGTTGAACTTAACTGTGGTCACTGGTGTTTTATGGGATAGGGTGAGAAGCAGGTGCCATTTCAGTTTTCCAGAAATGTTCCTTTCCAAGCGCCGCACAAACGCCAGGGGCGGACTGGAAACCCAGAGGCAATATGCTGGTCCCTAGGAGGGAGTGGTGGGGGTGGTTCGTCTGCGCAGGCAAGTGGGAAAGGTGGGCAGAGCTGGGCGGGAGAGTGAGGCTGCAGGTGTGAGTGGAGTTGGGGAACTGAGGATGCACCTCCCGGAGAGACCCAGCACCCTGATGCTCTCCTTCCCCTGGGGAAACGGCCCACTGAGTTCCAGCATATGGAACAGGTCGAGCCGAACTTCACAGAAGCAGGTCCTATCAGCACAACCTCCCAGTCGGCGCCCTTCCCAGTGTCCTCAGGGGAACCCCAGGGTCCCAAGGATCCCAGTAAGAAAACCACCAGAAGGCTATGGATGGAGGACTGGGGAGGAGAAATCCTGAAAGTAGGGGGCCTGCTGGGCTGGCAGGCTGATGGAGTGAACCACGGCCCCCTGGGGGAGACCACAGCTAAAGCTGGGGTGACCAGGGAGGGTGTGGTCTCATCCAGGCAAGGCCGAGAAGGGAGTCAGCCCTTCCTTTTGTACAGGCTGGGCTGAGAGGCGGGAGGGGCACCCAGGAGGAGCCTGTCAGGAGGCCATTCAGATGGGTCTGGAACTCACGAGAAGCCTGAACTCAGCACCCAGACGGAGGTGCTGGGTAAAGGACAAGGAGGATGGGTGTGCCGAGAGCACAGAACAAGGTACAGTTCCCCCAATCTGCACCAGGCTTGGAGGAAGGGCTAAATGAAGACCTGGATGAGAAACAAGGAGATCTTTCTCATGAATGTGAGGACAAACAGATGCCCCTGTGGGCCTGTGGGCTGGCAGAGGTGCCGAATGCAGGAGTAGCGTTGTCTCTTCCCCGGGGCCCCGGGGCCTGCGCACCTCATACCACAAGCGTTGGGAGGAGCTGGGATGCAAGCAGCACGAGATCTTCAGGGCCCCAGGACCAGCCAGCTGAAGCCAGAGCAGGAGTCAGGGGCTCTGACAGAGCCTCCTGTGGGTTAGGAAGTCAGAGTGGGTCCAAGTGTCCCCTTACTATGGCTTAGGTTGGCTCAGAAAAATTGACAAAATGGTTTATGTCCTTTCGGCGGGGCTTTTATTTTTAAATCCATCTTTTTAAAACTAGGATGATACTATATTGCTTTTTAAAGTATTCTGAGATGCTTGCAAGTTTCCAAAGAAGATAAGATGGCAAAGACTCATCCCAGATGCTTTTTACTGTCACATTTCTCAGAGAATGACAGGGGCATCGCCTGTCCCTCGGCCTGCTCAAGAGAGGCTGGCTGTATAGCCTGCCTCTGGGGTCCCAGGATGGAGGCAGGAAGGCAGTTTTATGAGACAAGGCATCTCAGGGCGGGAAATGCACCCTGAATTCTATGCCTGGACTGTCCTCCCGATAAGCTTGACCAGCCCTTGCTGGGCTCCGGGATGCCCTGGCTGCCCCTCCAGACAAAGTGGGAAGTTTGGAGGAAATGATGCTCTCGCAGGATGCAGTGGGAATTGCTAACTGCCTGCCAAGGACGGCTGCCTCGGAACAGGGGAAACCTGTCCTTGAGAGGGGATATCCCCGACCCCCTCACGACACCCCCACCCCTTCCTGCCTTGCCTTCTTCCCTGTGCCCAACACAAGCATTCCCAGGAAGCACGGATTCCAGCAGTGAAAGGCATCCGAAGGAAGTTTGCTGAGCCAGACAGGTTTCCGTCATTCTCAAATACACTAAACGATTAACCAAAGAGGAGGCTTTTCACTTGGAAAGAAAACTTGGAGATTTCACAAGCGTTTATTTCTTAGAAAGAATTAAAAGTGGCATCAAACTTTGGAAGGGCCGCACTCTGATGCACTCCGAGACTCTCCTTGCGCCTCGACTCTGACTGTAATGACTGCCAGCTCTGAAGCCATCAAGCACTGCTCAAGGATTCCACCTCGCAAGAAGGGCCCTCCAGTGTGGCCTGGCAGGAGAGCACCCTGATTCCCAAGCCCTCTCACCCACAGCAGCTTCTGGGGAGGCGGGACAGGCAGCCCCGGGTTTCCGCCTGCTGAATTTTCAGACCACAGCCCAGCAGCATGTTATTCTTGGCTTAGTCAGGTTCATGCCCTCCTGCTGGGCCCAGGGCCAAACACACCCTCATCTGATGAACACCAGGCCCTGGGCTTCCAGGCACTGGGGCCCAGCCTTGGCTGGCAGGTGTGGGGATGGTGGGAGAGCATGGGCTGTAATCATAATTGACTGACCCTCCCCCAGGGGCATCCCAGCCTCTTAGGTGTCTCCAAGCATGTGGGAAAAGAAGGGCCAGTCAGCTGTGCTGTGTAAAGTGCAGAGTAGGGGCTAAAAGTATAGACTCTGGAGGTAGACTGACAGGGCTCAGACTCGGGGTCTGCCACTTGCTAGTACACGACCCTGGCCTAGTTAGCCTTCCCGCATCTTCATTTCACCATCTGCAAAGTGGGGACGGCCGTGGTGCCTCCTTCACACTGTTGCACAGGTTAAGCAAGTTCACATATGCAAAACGCTTGGAAAGGTCTCTGGCACATGGTAAGCACTCAATTAGTGTTCACTAAATGAGATAAATGTGTGAAAAATAGAAGTGAGTTCACCAGAGAGAACAGCAGAGAATGCCAAAGAACAATAAACAGATGGAACTGGGCCAAAAAAGACAAAAAATGGCACACTGCATTGGCCACCTGGTTCCTTAGCAAGTAGAGACAAGTGTTACGAGAAGCAGATTAACTTCGGGCAGCACGTCTCCCTTTTGCAGGATAACAGAAGACTGCACACACGCTCTCTCCGTGCCAGCAGGAATGGGGTCCTGGGAGGTCAGAAGAGGCCTCGCTGCCTCCTTTGCCACACTGCCGCCAATCTCTGAACAATGGGGAGGAGGCCTTGCGCGTCTGTTGTGCCCTACATCTCCAGGGGCCATGGGCAGTCGAGGTCAGGCGCCATCAAGGCTCCCAGAGACCGTAAGGATAGAGTCGCACACCACCGTGGCAACCTGATTTATTGTGCCTGGCCTTGCCCCTGGCACTGCTAAGACATAGCTCATGAAGATTTGGTCAGGCCTGCCGTAAGTCCTAAACCATCCAATATTGTGCATCGTCAAGAATCACAAGCCATCCTTTTATCATGCTCTCGGCAAAAGCCCACTTCTGCCTTGCATCCAGACTGGCATTCCAGGCTTTTAGAGGCCGGGCGCCTCCAGCGCCTCCTGACAGTTTCTCCTCTGCCCAGGTCACAGTTATGTTTGCCCTGGCCTCTGGTCTGCCATTCATAGTCCTGCCTCCGGGCCCCTTTCTCCAGGTAGGGTCCCCTCCACAGCCTTCCCAGGCCATCTCCAGTGTACCTGGGGTGGCCCGGATCAGTGACCACTTCCTTCACCAGAGAAGTCTTGGCTGACAGTTACCGATCTCAGGAATCTGCCGCAACTCCCCTCAGTGACTCAGACGTCAACTGGGCACAGGCTCCACCTCTCTCTGGGACACCATGAGTGCTCTTGTCCCCGTGGGTCACTTAACCCCAGGTGTGTGTGTATGACTGTAGGTGTGGTCTCTGTGACCCAGCCTGAGTTGCATGGGCCCCCGTCAGATTTTCTGGCTGCCCCACCACACGAATGGTAGACTGTGTTTACCCCAGGTGAGCGGGGTATTTGGTGGTCAAGCAAATTCACTGAGTGCTTATGCACCCCAACATTGCCAATTACTGGAAGGCTGCTGGTTTGCTGGCAGATGACTTATGAGGGGCTAAGGTCCCTTAAATCCCACTTCCCAGGCAGACATGTCCATGTCTCAGTCACTCTGCCCTGTGAGCCTGTCACGGTCAATGTGACTCCAAGACACCCCCGCCCCGACTTGGGCAGAGCTGCCCACTTACCATGGTTCGCACACCATATTGCTTTTCTACTTTTTCCTTTAGCTGCTTGAAACAGGCTTCCATTCTCTCATGAAACGGCCTCAAGGCTTCAGTAACTTTGTCTCCATGAATCCTGATCCCTTCGGCCAAAAATGGAATCTGAAAACACAGAGGTCAACATTTCTTGGTCAATGCTGACTAGGGGAGGAGCACACGCGAGGCAGAGCGGCCCCGTGCAGAACAACGCAACTGCTTTGTTTCCAGATCAAACAGCAGCTCAAATTCATCAGCAGGCATATTACCTCCAAAGACCAGAATGTTTAAATTAAAATCGTTTGTGTTTTAAGCCACACACTTGACGACTTTGCTTGACTCCCATCTGTCAGTCAATCCCAGAGGTGGCTTCTCTGTGCTGCTCACATGAGTCTGGACCGAGCTGCGTTTTGAATTTGTTTAGCTGTGATTCGATCTATAAGCAAAGGGTTGTGTCACAGTGCAAAGATTTTTTGGCTAAGACTATTGCCTTTATGGACAGCTGAGAATCCTATTCCAAAATGTAAAAATCGAATTATCAGTGATCTATAGTCCTGAAGGATATTCTTATTTGGAAAGGAAAGCCAAGTTTATTCTTCCTTAAAACTAAAAATAATCACTTCTCTGCCAACACTGCTGTCACAAAATATCCACGCCAACACTTCACTCCTGAACATGGAGACGGAGCTGACCTTTAAAAGTGTCTCAGAGAGACATTTTCATTCCCCAGCCCCACAGACCCTCCAAAGCACTGTTTTGGGGGGTGGGTATAGGAAAGGCCCCCTTTCTTTCCCTGGCTTTTGCTTCCCCCCCGTGGCTCAGACCAGGAGTTAGATACTCTTCAGTGCAATCAAGCTAAGAGGCTTCCTCTTAATAATTTATAGTTAAATCAAAATACTGATTAAAAACAGATTTCCTAATATGACAGAACACCAATCTAAATGAGCAGATTTATTAGTAAGAGGGGTAATAAGTACACAATTGAATTTCATGTGAACAAATTCAAGGAATCTTATCAAGACAAATCAATGCATAAAATGTATGCTGGCTGTCATTCACAGTTCACCACTGTTGCCTCTCATGGTACCCCAGGAAGGGTGGGAATGAGTGAGCCCGCCCCCCGTGTTTGCAGCCCACCCAGCCTGCTCTCTGCTTACCGACACAAAGTTTGTCTGGCTGACAGTTGGGCCCATACCCCAGGTACATGCCAGGTATCCCTTTCCAGCCAAAAGGACAGTGTGCAGGTGAGACTTCAAAATAGATGGGACCCCTTAATATTCCACATGAATCAAATGGCAGCTTCCCAGGGGGCTGGCTCCAGTGTGTTCAGGGTCAGCAGTAGAAATGCTCACAGTAATCCTTTTGCTCCCTGAGTTCTGCCTTGGGGGTGGCAAAGGCAGGCTGGGGACAACTTTTCTGGGTGGTAAATAAATGAGTTGAGGCTGTTGGGTGTGAAGGCATGTATGGGGGTACCACCTCAAAGTTAAGGCATTAGCCACTCCAGATGGTAAAAGCACTTTGATGTGGAATGGACCTTTCTCAAATGTGCCAAATGCAGCCTAATCATTTCTGCTTTTATTCATGGTTTGACAAAACTCGTCATTGGTCACATTCTTGACATCAAAGAAGTTACTTGGTGGACTACAGTCAAGGCCATTTGGTGTGGCTGGCTCACTGGTGCTGCACTAACTGTACTTTGGCAGGTGAGACTTATGGGGTATGAGAATTTATCCCAACAGGTCCTGGTTGTTGATCAGATATAACCTTCTTCGAGGATGGGACCTGGCCTCTGTTCTGTGTCTGACTGGGGCTGAACTGTAGCTACGCATGAGAAGATGCTCTGGGTAAACATGCCAGTGTATGCGGTGCTTAATATATAAACAGAAGCTGTGGACCGAGGCCTGAAATAGTCTTTGGAGACCCTTTGTTTCATGGGTTCCAACCCAGCTGAGCATCAAAATCTCTCAGGCAGACTCCTGAACCCCCACCCTGAGAGCCCTGATTTGCTCTAGAGTGGATCTCAGGCATCTTCATTTGTTAAGAGTTTCCCAGAACCCAGAAAGGGAGAGGATGTCCCCAAAATCACACCTTGAGCTGCTCAAAGCTAGCAGGCAGCCTGCTCTCAAAAGACACTATTCGAAACGGCAGTGCTATATTGGAAGTTTGCTCCTGTGTGTCCCCTGCACAATTCGTGGCCTTTCAGCCTCAAAGAACATTTGGGAGCACTGCTTGGTGCTCCAGGACTCCCACCCCTGGTGACAATGGCTGTGCCTGCCATCAGTGGGGGATGATAGATGAGTCTGGTCTTTCATCTTTGTGTATTTCAACACAGAAGTATGTATACATCACAGCAGTTTAATATGTGTCTGTATGGATTCATCTTGGGACACCTGGCAGGGGATGTTCAACAAGACAGTGTATTTGGGGAAAGACGTTCTGTGCTTCTGAGGAAGGGGCTGGCCTTCGCTTGTGACCTGGTGTCAGCTGTCAACCTAGAAGGGGCCGCATGCAGCTGGCCCCGGGCCCCGGTCCCTCTTTGAAGGAGCAGGCCAGCACCAGCCTGCTTCAGGGATGGCCAAGACAGAGCAAGGAGCTGCCTGGACTTCATAGCCAGTCTTCACGGGTGATTTTAGGCACTGACATGTGCTTCCTGTATGTCAGGGATGGACAGTCTACCAACAAGTCTTTGGAATTCCCAAGAGAAAACCTCACTCTGCCCTGATGGAACTTCTGGGAAAAACCAAACTAACAAAAACGAAAAAGCATTCAGATAACCCCAAACTTCTTATTTTTAATGACCGTAGGACTCAATTACTGATATTAAAACATGGGTTTTCAAAACATTTGCAAGTGAAAGCAAAATCGCAGGTAATGTTTTGAATATGTATTTCCTATCACTCTTTGATTTAATGAAGTGGCTAGAAAATGGATTTGTTCTTTCAACTTTCCTGTGAGCTGCTTTAAAATTCATCCTGTAATATAGTTATTGGGGGTGATGACATAGTGCTGACATAAAGTTCTCTCTGGGGAACAAATTATTTTCTTCTGTAGGACTTGGAACTCTTAAAATCCAATTTGCTGTAAAAGCTTACAAGAAAAAAAAAAAATCAATAGAACTTTTGCAGACCAAACTAGTTTTTCTGTAGGAACGGTTTTTATAGCCTTCAGTGGAGTTTTGAATTTTGTATACTTTTGGTTTTCTACAACATCTAAAATAGAATCATTCAGACTTTTAAACTCTCTCCTTTTTTAGTAACAGAGGGAGACCACCTGTCTATATGGGACTTACATTCCATGTAAAGAGCCACCCTTGGCCAGTGAGACCCCCTGAAGATCAGCTCCCAGGGTCCCTTACCACAGAAAAATTCCAAGACAAATAGATGTCAAATGCCTATCATTTTTGGCAAAGTCGCATCCACTTGGATGGCTGTTGTAAAAAACAAAAATCAAAATCAGAAAATAATAAGTGTTGACAAGGACGTGGAGAAATTGGAACCCTTGTGCATTATTGCTGGTGGGATTGTAAAATAGTGCAGCTGGTGCAGAAAACAGTATGGTAGTTTCTCAGAATATTAAAAGTAGATCTAGAATCTCACTTCTGGGGATATACTCAAATGAAGTAAAAGCAGGGAATCAAAAAGGTATCATATTCATAGCTGCATTATTTGCAGTAGCCAAAAGGTAGAAGTAATCTAAGTGTCTGCTGAGACATAATAAATAAAATGTGGTATATCCATACAATGGACTATTATTCAGTCTTGAAAAGGAAGGAAAGTCTGATACAGGCTACAACATGGAGGAACCTTGAAGACTTCATGCCAAGTGGAATACACCAGTCACCAAAGGACAAATGCTATGTGATAAATTCTAATAAGTGATAAATATGAATTTGCCTAGAATAGTGCCTAGAATAGGCAAATTCATAGTAGAAGGGTGGTTTCCACAGGTGGAGAGAATGGAGAGTTATTGTTTAATGGGTGTAGAATTTCAGTTTTGCTAGATGGAAATGTTCTGGAGATGGATGGTGGTGACAGCTGCACAACAATATGAATGCACTTAATGCCAGTGAACTGGACACTCAAAATTGCTTAAGATGCTAAATTTCATGTTAGGTATATTTTGTCACAGTAAAAAATACGTAAATGGTAAGTGGGCTTGAAACCAAAGGTCAGCCCCAGTCCATCCTGAGGTCACACTGGTCAACGTGCTGATGGTGGAGAAGCCACTAAGGTGAGGCTCTGGTAAGGCCAGCATCAGAGTACCCGGACAGATGTCTCCTCAGGACACAGCCTCACCTGTGTGAGGGCCCCACGAATCAACCTGGGACCCCCAGCTTAGCAAAGTGGTCCAGGGTACACTGCCCAGCCAAGTACAGGGAGACTCTGGCCCCCACCGCCCTTGGCTTTCTTTATTCAGCCTGGTGTGCGGGCTTCAGATCCAGACCTGGCCTCCCACAGGAGGAAACAAAGCCTAAGGGCCAGGGTAGGCAGAGCTCCTGTGAGAACCAGGCCTGGACGTCCCCTCCACATCAGGCTCACAAAGGCTCCAAGATGCACAGGTACACGCCGGGTAACTTCCAACTGGGCCCTAGGTACCTCTGGAATTATCCACCCTTTTAAGACCATGTCCCTATAAGGAAACCCTCAGAAACCCTCATAAGCATGAGGAGAAACATAAAAGAATACACAGAATTACAGCTGGGAAATTGCAAATGGGGACCCCACCTCCCCATAACTTGACCACAGGCAGAGAAAATATGAGAAGTGGGTGCATGGCAGCTTCCCAGCTATGCTTTCCACACAGACTGTGTGCACCTGAGCTATGGGATTTTACAATCCCACCACTATCCCTTTCTGGGATAGGCTAGACCTCAGCTAAGACATCATGGTTCTCAGTTCTGTTCTGTCAACAGCAAAGATTTTCTAGAGCAGGTAAACTCACCAAGGGGAAGAAATACACCAGACCATTTGCAAGAAAGAACTTTCTAGGTGTTCAGATACATGACTGCAGCCTAGGAGCTGAGCAGTGATGGCAGTGGTGCGTGGGTTTACCCAGGCACGGACATGGCCGCATGCACTCTGGCTGGCCCACCGGATCTGGGCCTACACTTGGCTTTCTGCCCCCCGACCCCGGCGTGCCCAGCCCTAAGCCCTTAAGGCTGCCGTGGGATGGTTACCTGCCACGCAATCAGGTCCTTGAGCTTTTCGATCTTTTCGTGGGCCTCAGGGTGCTCCTGCAGGTACCGCTCGGTAAAGAAGGCCTGGGGGAGACAGGGAGAGCCACTTGGTACACCTGCTCACACACGCACGTTTTATTCACACCTACCCTGTGTACCAGGTCACTTCCCCAGGAGCAGGCACTGGGGAAACAGACCCACAGCCCTGCATCCTGGGACTCACTCCCCACAGTGGACCCTCCCACCACTCAGGGCAAAATGTCTGGTGTGGTCAAACACAGCAAACGGGGTGAACGGGCAGCCAAGAGAACACTCAGGATGGCACCCCCGTCCCTGAAGTTCAGCAAAGCCAAGGCTGACTGGGATCATTCAGTCTGCTGGGGAGCTGCTTCCCAGCTGCTCACAGGCCTGTGACCCCCACCCCGCACCCCACACGGCCTGCCCTAAGCCCAAGACACCTGGGGCAGAACGTCCCTCAGTCCAGGGCAATTCTGCCCTCAGCCCACTCCCCGGCTGCGCCCCTTCTGCCTCGGCTTCTACTTCGTCTAGACCCAGGATCAGCAGGGCCTCAGCTCTGCCTTTATTGAATCAGGAAAGCAGCCAGACACACAAAGTAACAAACAGCCACGGCCATGTTCCAAACTTGACTTACAAAGCAGGCAGCAGGCTGTAGCGCAGACCCCTGGTCTAGACCACACCCCATGTCCTTCAACTTCTGCCCGTTCCTACTGAGATATTTTCCAGGGAGACCAGCTGGCCGTCTCCACCATACCAGCCCTGCCTGCCTATTGAAAATATGCTAATTCTTGCCTGCCTATTGAAAATATGCTAATTCTTTTGGCCTTTAATGATCCCAGGTCTCTTTCAAGCCACCCAAGGGTCGTCCTCCAGAGCTCCATTAGCCCAGCCTAGGGGGACAATGCCAGGGGAGCTGTGCCTGGGGCTGGGCCTTGACCTTCTCCAGCCTGCAGAGACTGCCTCCGGGTGCTCCCGGTCCGAGTCACTGCTGAGATTGCTCAGTGAGCCCAGTGTGGGCTCTGGGCTTGGAGGCTGTCCCAGGGCAGGGCTGTAAAGAGAGGGCGGGCACGTCACGTGCCTTTTCGTAGTTTGCGAAGCCGCCCATGACGGCGGGGTCCACGATGCCGCTCAGGAGCATGGACAGGGGGTTGATGGGCAGGCCGGGGTCATCCAGATGCTGCCGCACCATGCTGGCCATCCTGTCGTTGGTCAGCTGCATGGTCTCAATGGCGTTCTCCAGGGGGCTGATCTCCACCTGCCGGGGGACATGGTGTGGTTAGGCAGCTGCTGCGCCCACTGCTGGGAGCTCTGCCAACGGCCCTGGCTCCCAGGGCCTTGCCAGAGGAGTGTCACGGCTGAGTGGGGCAGGCTCCCCCTCCTCTGTGCACCTTTCTTCCCAGCGGTTATTTTAGGCACGATCCCTTATCGCTCAACCAAGAGCAGCCAGGCAAGTGGGCACCATCGTAGGTTTCTACAGATGTGGCCCTCACATGCCAATTCCCAGGAAAACACACAACCTGGATGGGGCTTAAACACAATCTATTTGCCTCACAGATGAGGCCTTGAGCCACAGTCCTGTTTCTTCCTTGTTTTAAAGAGGGTGAAGGATGTAGAGAATTTTGAGCAACCTGCCCCTGTCCCTGAGGCAAGAGGCCTGGGCACTCTGCATGCCCCCCCCACCCCCCCACCCCCGTACCTGACTGCTCAGGGAAGGAAAGGGAGGGGCCCTGCTGCCCAGAGGACCACCTACCCTCCCAGGAGGAAGAGCTCTCACTGCCCCAGGGCAGGGGTGGGGGGAACATCACCACTTCCGGCAGGACCTCACAGGCAAACCTGCCCATGGTCACAGGACCTTCAGTGCAGGAGGCAGGGGCGGTGACCACGTGTCCTCCTGGCTTCCCTTCCACACCCATCTCTCACCTCTGCCTGTCCTGCAAACGCCCTCCTTTTCCTGGAGGCCTAGCCCAGCCCAGGGCTCCTCTCTGGCTCAACCCTAAGGCCATAAGAACATGGCTGGGTTAAAGCAGTAACACCGCCCAACCAGGCCTCACTCTGACAGGCCAGGCCATGGAGCCTGTCCAGGGGTGACTTCAACACTCGATGCTTTGGTCCTCTCAAAGGAGGTGGGACATCCACCCATGCCTAGGAACAGGGTATCTTTTGCAAATGGCAAAGCAAAACAGCCTGCTTTTTTCCAGCTACAGCCCCTAGGGGGCTGTCTGCCAGGTGGAGGGGAGGGAAGGGAGAGGAGACGGTCAGAGAAAGGACAACTCTGCTCACTGCTAAATCCTGGAGGGACACCAAGTAACCGTGGAGGAGACCCATGCGCTCCCCTGCCTGTCTGGAACTGGTGCCTGTCACCTACAAACAGGGAGCCGGCCAGGGGCTGGCTGGGGGGCGCCCCTGGGCGCACGTGCCCCGGAACAGCACGGATTCTAGGACTGTTGCTCCTCCCTGTACCTGGCTGTCAGATCCTGGAATACTCCACCCCAGGCACATCACTCACCAAGTGGATATTCCAGGGCAGGTTCCACTTTAACTGACTGCTGACTCCTTGTTGCTGATCCCATTTGCCTCAAGAATGAGGTCTCCTCTTTTTATCAAGCCAACACGGTTGGCTGCTGCCCCCACGGGTCTGTCGCAGGAGGTGCATGCAAGCCGAGGGGGGCGAGGGGTGCTGATAGCAGGATTTCAGCCACACGTTCTGGGGTTACTCTGTTTCCAGCCCTCTGAGCTTGTTAAAAATGGCAAACACATCCTGGGGCAGAGCCACATCCTTACAGACAGTCAGGGCTCGCCCCCCTCCATCTCTGAGCTGTTAAGCTCCTTCCTCGTGCGTCCTGGAGGCTCCGGGAATCCCTGACTGCACAGGGCTTATGGGAAGAGTTCATTAGGAGGATTAGTGCCTGTTTATGCAAAGGGCCCCCGCTTCTGTTTTCTCTCACACACATATATCACCAGCTTCAAGCGGCGCCAGCGAAGGTTTTCATTTCTGCCCCTTGACGCCTATCTCCTGCGCTTTCCATATGTCAGGGCCTGCCTGGGTGCTACAGGGACACGGAGCGGGAATTCCCCGAGAAGAAAGGCAGAGTGTCCGAGGGGGCACAGGCCCAGAGCCCTGGGATTTCAGAGCAGGAGGAGGGCACCCGGGATGGGGGTGGTCACGGCGCCGAGGACAGCATACTCAGGGAGAGGCCCAGGGCTCAGACTGGATGGACAGAGGACAAGAGTGGAAACAGGGTGTAGACTAGCAGTTCTCACTGTGTTCTGGAACCAGATCTGGAGTCTCACTGCAAACTAAATGGAGGGCAGGATCCTGCCAGGTGAAAACAAAAGGCTGACACCCGAACGGAAGGTGCATATTTCACTCAGATCTCGGCGGCTGCGGCTCCCTGGTGCTCCTGTATGTCCGGCGGGAATCTGCTGCCCGTCCGGCTCAGGCTCAGGGAAATGTAACTGTCCCAGAGCTCACCACCGAGGCAAAGTGAAGTTTAGCTAAAGAGATGTGCGTCATTACTTCTTTAAAAAATGCCAGTGAGGGGGATATTCTCCAGCTATTTTTACTTGAAATGAGCAAGTACTATTAATCAAGTTGTTTGTCATGTAAATGGCAATAAAACCATCAGGAAGAAAGATCTTAAAAGGTGTATGTAAATTGGAACTTGTCTCAAACTTTTCATTTAGTTAAAGAAAGAACTGTCAAAACAGCACAGCGATGACTGATTTAAATATTTTGCAAGAGGAAATGCAATCCCAGTCCTGGTTTCCTCATAAGCTAGACTTGGCTGTGATGGCAGAGTCTGTGGATGAGGGGAGGGGGTGCTCGGAGGCACGTGCAGGGCGGCTATGGCGAAGTCTTGTCTGATGCGGGTCTTCAGTGCGTGTGCCGGCGCGGAGGGACGGGGGCAGGTGGCACGTGTGGGTGAAGAGGGCGTGTCACCTGGGGGTGCTCGTACCATGAAAACAGACTTGACTTCAAACCACCTTAAAATCCCAGGTAATTTGTACGCAGTTGTGTATATGGTTCTCTCGATCCACATGTTCTGCAAAGGGAACACACGGGGTTAGGAGGGGGATGTCAGCAGGTGACGGCTTCTGCCCTAATGGGGATTTCTAAGCCCCCACTAGACAAGTCGCCCAGTAGCACAGGGCTCTTCCTGGGAGAAATTACACACGACCCTCTGGGCTCCATGTGGGCCAGGCCGCACTGAGATGGTACCACACAGGCCACACTCTGCTTACAGTCAGAGGGCTACACAAGACACTTGAGGGTCCCCTACTTTCCTGGACAGTGTGTCCTCCTCCTCCCTGGTATTTGGTGAAGAAAACATAATGGGACGGTCAGGGAGGATTATTATATGTCAAACTGAGGGGGATTCCTCCAAAGAGATTTTTGGAAAGGCCTGAGTTTTAGGTTATCTGCACTAGGGTCCAAAGGTAACTCGAAGGGAGAAACACACTAAAGAAAACTGGGCTTAATAAGGGTGACTTTTCACATTCTCAAAAAATCTATATTTTAAGCTTAACATTTTTTTCTCACACAACTAATATATGTTTACATTTGAAAATAAAGATACGTAAATGGAACAAAAATTGAGAGAGATGGCTACTTATACATTTTAGTACCTATTGCTCAAGACTCCTCACTAAGTATTAAAAAGTATGTATATGTATATTTTCACTAAAAATGCCACTTCATAAGCCATATCCTTCATAAAAGAGTATGTTTGTTCCGTATTGCGGGAAATTGTCTCAAGCCTGTAAGTGTAACTCCACAGTGCTCTAAAGGCCACCCAGACCCCAGGGGAGGGGTGAGCAGGCTGTCTCCCACCCTCCCCTGGCTGCAGAGCACCCCCACGCAGCGATGCTCTACCCTCCCAAACGTCCTGGTAAAGGATAGTTACTGAGCTGTTTGCATCAGCCAACAGTGATCCTGATATAAATAGATGGCATAATGGAATACCCACAATTCCAGAAAACTGGACTCGATCTTAGAAAGCATGCACCCCCAACCTCTTAGATTCTAGAGGGGGCGAGGGGATTCTGTCCAAGGCCTCCTGTGGGCACCTAATGCTATTCTGGCCCCAAGGGCAGCTCCCTCAGGCCCTCGCCCTAGAAAACTGGCAGAGCAATGCAGACCTCACCTGCGGTGCTCTCTCCCCCACCAGCGCACTTGGGGACCTTGGGCTTCTACCTTGGACTTAGGGCTGGCTCTGGCCAACTCAGGCCCTGTCTCCCTCCCGCCGTCCTCCTCCTCAGTGACCCCAGTCCCCAAAGCTTCACCCCGTGCAGGGTTGGGAGGCACAGAGCTGCCCGCTGTTCTCAGGCCTGGCAGGCAGCTTCCCCAGCGCCCGGCCGGCCCGCAGAACCAGGCCGCCTGCAGAGGGCCCCAGCCTGGCTCCCCATTACCACAAAAACTCTCATGCTTATTCTGGAAGCTTGAGGCTTTGCCAGGCATGTGCATAACTAAATCCCATGGCTTCTGAAAGCCTCATCCATGTGTGAGGACCTAATGGGGGCATTAGGGGATTTAGGGCCATTTAGAAGCAGCATGGCCCCGAAGGCTTAGTGCAGCTCAAATGTCCGGAGTTGCAGTTATCCTTAGCTCTGCCCCAGCTGGCTGTGCAGCCACTGGAAATTCACTTGACCTCCTTGTGTCTTTTTTTCTGGTGTAAGAGTCTACATAGCTGCCAGATGTGAGAGGGGATGGGAAATTCAAGAGCTGCCTGTAAACGGCACAGTGGAGAGGCACTGCAGCACAGCCTTAGTGCCCAGCGATGGGGACAAACAGGCTGCACGCAGAGCCACGTCTTTAGTGCTGGCATCCAGGTGGGGCTGGTCTCCTTCCTACAGAGACAATGCCACAGCAACCAGTTGCCAAACAGATCCAGGATGCCCGCACAAGCCCAGAAATAGGGTCTTAGGTTTGAAATAAGTGATGTGGGAACTGGGGATGACTTGAGAATTCCCTGACCCCAAACTCCTAGTTGACACACAGGAAACTGGGCTCTGGGCAGCAGGGGCCTTAAAGAGCTGTGTCTGGAAATTGGGGATATTGCCCCAAAGGCAGGAAGATTGTAGGAAATAGGGCTTCCAAAGGAGTAGGAGTGAAGGCAACTTAGCTGGAAGTGCTCTGAGCTTCACTTTGGGTTAGAAGCATGGGGCTCATTCACCTTTGACCTTCTGTACTGCCCCAGATTACAGTGTTGGTCCTCCTTGGGGTTAATTCCTCCTTGAAATATGGGCTACCTAGGGATTTCCAGAGGAGGTTTTCAGGGCAGGAGGAGGAGAAATGTTAACATTTAAAATAACTGCTGTATTTCGTGCCTTTGCCAAATGGAATCCATTAAACTAGTTCTATGTACATTTTTAAAAAAGGCTTCAAGACTGTGTGAATATTTCCATGCCTCTAAAGCAGTGCTTTTCAACAGGGGACAGACATTTGGTGACGCTGACTTGTTGTCACAACTGGGGAGGTGGCTGCTGGCACCCAGTGGGCAGAGGCCAGGCATGCTGCTGACACCCTGTGACGCACAGGATGGCTCCACCACACAGAATTCCCGGGCCCACTGCTTGGGGGCGCCCCGGTGGAAACCCTCCTCGGTGTGTTGCGCCTCAGCAAACCTCAGGTGCTGGGTGCTAGACAGTGAGTGAGCTTCGGGGTCTCGGCCCATCTCATCTCCTCACTGCATACCACCTGCAGATAAGCCACTAAGCACTGGATGCCTTCGTATGCCTGTTAGTAATGCACGTACCAGCAACTGCTGCAGGACTGGGGTCTGGGGGAAGACCCCAGAGAGCCCAGGAGGGACATGATGCTGTCGCCTCATTAGAACATCATGAGACCTGAGGGACAGCATCTGGAATGTCCATCATTTCAATAAACGTGCAGGGGCAATAGATGAGGACCTGCTCCTAATGCCTAGACACCCCAGGCTGCACTGAGGCGGCCTTCGAGCCTGAACTTCCACTGGCACTTCTGCCGAGGGAGGAATAAGCTTGGGGGCTTTTGGGGTCGCTTTTTACCGCAAATTCATTGTCTGGGTTTTTCTCTCCCTTGCGGATCGGCCGAGAATATTCAAATCGCTGGACTTCATTCACCCTGTAAAAACTGTATAGAGGCAGATCATTAGACATTTAACCTGCAAAGCAGCCCATCTGCTTTTAGATGCAAGGTTTGGCCTCCCAATAGGCCTCTTAGAATATCCCCAACCTTGATCCAAACTGATATTTGTGCGGCTTCCTCTCCCTGCCAGCCTTGGAAGAGAGATGTCGGCAGGTGGAAGAGATGCCAAGTGAGAGCGAACACAGAAGGAGAAGCAGAGAGGAAAAAGGGCTCGTCCTCCGCTTGTGTCTTTGTAAATTCATGTCTTAAATAATTATGTCTTCATTATTTTTAAAAAGTTCTTATATATACTTTAGATTCGGATCAATACAAGGCAGATTTTGCAACTACCAGAAGGGGTACGCATGAACAGGAGTGTCCCTTTTTCCCTTGGGGAAGGGGTGGGTTTCACATGTGGCAGGAGCAGCCAGGGGAGACTTACTCATGCCCCCGCCCTCAAATGCAGACAGCTCCCCACATCAAAGGGAACTCTGAGCAGACACTGCAGGTCACTACATGCTTAATGCCTCTCTCTGAGAAAAAAGTTGCAAAACAAAATGTGCGCCTCATGGAAGCAATCATTCATCAATACACAGAGTCCTAGTTGATTTCCGTTATTGTTGATAAAAGGTCAAAGAAACAACAGTGAATTGCGTGGAAGAACACAGCCCACCAAATGTCGGGATGTGACATAAGCAGATCTTAGGCATTATTAGGCCATCAGAAGGGTTAATTTTTTCACTAGATCATGGATCAAAGAGAAAAGAAAACTCTTACATCAAAGAAACATCTAAAGCAGAGCATTTCTACACCATTGCAAAGTCAAGCACAATTCAACAGCGAGGCATGAAATCTCACTTGGATTCAGAAGGTTGACTCATGGCTTTTAATGTCCATCCCATAATCCCATGCTATGTAACTGGTGTGTTGTAGGGTGAAGGGGTCCTTCCTACCCCCCACTCAGTTCTCCACCACTAACAAATGTCACAGGCCCGTGTCCTATCTTGTAGCACACGGACACTCAGGCAGCTCTGGGCATACTGACTCAGCCTACAGGTGTGGGCTGGGCTTGTGACCTGCTGAAAAGCTTGGCTGGAAGTCTCCCATCCTGGGGTGTGCATGGAACAGGTACTCCTGCCCTCTCCTGAGCTCTCCTTGTCTCCTGACCTTGGGAAACGGACAGTGCCTGCACCCTTCCGTTCATGGGTGACTTCTCCTTTCACTGTTTTCAATAAAGACAGTAATCTGCTTCCCCGCTCTTTCAGGTAAGCCAGAATGTCTGCAAAGCTACTCAAAGACTAAACTCCATCCTTTAGAATGTGAAGTTATTAATAAGAGATCTGTGCACAGCCTCTCACCACCCTCATGCTGGGTAAGAAAAAAGGGATGGTTACCTTACAATCTGCTCTGATACAGGCCTGTGGAATTTCGGGGGTAAATCGAGTTTGGGCTTTACTGTGAAGCACTGAATATCTAACGCGAGGTGTTAAGGATCATAAGGGAGCGCGGACCATGGGTGTAAAGGGAGGCCCTGAGTCCACCCACCCTTCTAAATGAATAGCGCTGCAATTGTGTATTGATATGGCTGCCTTAAAGGATACATTGGCCGGGAGAGTTTTTAATATCGTCGCCTGGTGGAGATGTCGTCTTCATTTTCTCGGCGTTGGGAAACTGAGTTAAAAGCCGAGCCTCAAAGTCTTCCCGGCGTTCATACTCTTTTCCTCGGTAAATGAAAACTTTACCCTGGAAATAAGAATATTCATTAAATGACACCACAGCAGGGGGTGGGGAGCTGGGGAGGCGGGAGGAGACCCAGGAAAAGTTCACACACAGATGCACTGACCTTCAAAATAGGCTTGACAGGTTTTTTTTAATATTATTGAAGAATGTTTGTAATTGTACTTGACTTATTAATCAACAATGAGAGAACAGAAGCCCGGAAGTCAAGACTTTTTAAGAAGCACCGAACACATTACTGAAGTCTGATAATATACGCCAGTCTTAACAGTAAAATTGACAGAACTCTAAAAAATGAAGAGGTCCAGACCAAAGCGAGAGATAAGAGGCTCTTGGGCCCCGCTGGTGGTCAGAGACTGGAGGTGGGGGGCAGGACTTCCCTCCTCGCACATTCAGAGTTGTGCGGACGATTATCCATCAACAAATGACGAGGTAGGACATACGGCGTTCTCCTAAAGGCTGGGTTTCATCCATCCTAAATGACACCTTTGCCACCTCGTGAGTCTCCCGAGTTGGACAGTCCATCTGGGGGTTGTTAGAGATGGCTGGGCGAGGTGACCTTGCAGGGGGGCGTTAGGCAGGTAAGTGTTCTTCCTGTCCTAGGCTGCCCTGTGGTGGCCATTTCTGCCTGGATGTGACACAGTCACTCTGTAAATACACCTGTAAGGAAAGTTCTCATTCTAAGATGTAACAGGTCTTGTTGCATGGAGACGGATCTAACCAGTGTGTTCTGAGTGTCAGCTGAGTCACACAGAGATGGCAGTGGGTTGCCACTGCTGGCTCCTGAAGCCCGCTGCCCCCCCTCCCCAGCCATTCTGCCCCATCCCAGGGCCGTGTGAACCTACATGAAACTGTTAATAAGGAAACAGCAATGAGCAGAAGCCACAGGACCTGAGAAAGAGGATGCTGGGAGCTGGCGCTTCTCCTCCTGGGGCCTGGCCTCATGGGCATATCTATCGTTTTAATCAGGGACACTAGGTATAAGGCTCCAGGCTGGCTGGTCATGAGTGAGGGGCAGCCCTGTCATCTGTCATGAGCTTGGGCAGATGCCAGAGAGGAGAGACAGAGGGAACAGCATTCCACTGCATATTTTTACATTCATCTCCTAGAGATTCAGCTCCAAGTCACATTAAACTTGGTCTAATTAATGAATCCTCAAAAGATAAAGAGGCATCCTATGGTACCCAATTTATCAGCTTCCCTACTTCCCAACTTATTCTCAGTTCCTGTAAATCACTAAGGAAGGAACAGTTTAAAAATTGAATATTTTTTTCACTTTGTGCTTAGGTATGTCTAAAAGTACCCATTTTGGAAGAAAAATGTCCTCTTTCTCTGAAAAAAATGATGTCAAACAGAAACCAAAGTAATATGTAGTCTTAATTAGAAATATAAATACACAGTCTGGGCATCTTTTTAGGCTATATAAAACCAAACATTTCAGAAGTTCAGGAAGATTTAATGTATAAGAGTCTCCTATGAAACTCCCATGCATTTATTATGCTTTATACTAGAAGACATAATAATAAAAATGTATATAAAGGCTTTACTAGAAAAACACTAGTGAGTTATAGACGAAAATACTAATAACAATTTCCCCAAAATGTCAATTACTTTGCATTCTGAAGCGGTCCCTTCAAACATGAAAATAAGGGAGAAATGAACATATAGTCAAGGGTATTTATTCCCTGGAAGAACCATAAATATCCATATGAATGCCAAAGAGAGAGACCAGTTTTTAAGGACAATAAAGCAAAAGGGACAGGTAACGAGCTCTGGACCTCTGCATTCAGTAGTCAGACACTCCACCCACTCTTTTGTAACTGCTAATGTCACTGTCAGATTGACCCGACAGGTGATCGCTGAAGCATAATAAGTATATTTCTCTGGCCCCACAAAATTATTCAGGTGTGGCAGGAAAGTAGTTCAACATAAATCAAGCCTGTTAAACCCTTTATTCATATTTTGCATTCTGTCCTTTTGATGGGGGAGATGACCCAGGGTGGTCCTGGAGTCCACATCCTGTGCACCCTCCCAGCACACCCCTGGCTTCAACTGGTTCAGAGACTGCAAAATGCCTGTCCCGCTGGCGCCTCAAGATGCCAGGACAGAGCTGTAGTCAGTGGTCTTAAGTCATGGCACCGTCCACAGAGGCCCCACACACTCTGACACCTCAGCACGGCACAGGTCAGCCATGATGCAGGGCCAGTCTCTCTCTTCCTTGGAGACACGTACCCATGGAGCACACACACAGATTCACACCTGATCATTAAAGCCTTCAACAACATTAAGTGACTTCAACTCCAAGCTCATTATACCCTTTGGCTTGGTTTTTTAAACTTAAAATAAAGTTAATTAAAAATCCTCCCTAGTTTAGGGCTTCTAACAGAACATCCTCTATTCATTTTTTGTAAAGGAAGACTTTCTCCAGAATCTGGGTTTCTGATCAACTGTTGTCTTGGACGTTGACTGCCATAGCTGCATAATGAAAGTGACAGTGTTGAGGTGAGATGGACCAGTGGTGATAGGACAGGGCCAGATGCCCCAGTCACCCGGGCAGGACCCTGAGCGAGCGGGTCAACCAAGCAGTCCCCTCTCAGGAACAGGTCAGCCCTGTGAGGGTCACTTGCTGACGTCAATAGAGATGGCAGGTTCTCACCGAGTGAGCCCTTCCAGTGCCAGCACAAAGGCTGTCTTCTACCATCAGGGCATCTGGGGGAGTCAGAAACCCCGGGGCCAAAGGAGCAAACCTCTGGGGCGAGGAGAACCTTCTAACTGGGTCTAACTGCCCAGAAGGCTGTGCCCTCGGCACAGAGCTTCTGCTTCTCCAAAAGCAGAGGAATAACACATGGTCTCCCAGGATAAGAGAAAACCATGTGTCTTAAAAAGATGTCTTAAGAAATGACAGGGGATCATGACCCACTGGTCAATGGCATCTAAGAGTAAGTTTCTGAGAAACTTTAAATAATTCTAGTAGTAGGCCAGGCAGCATTTACTGACACAGTTTCTCCTCTGGTCCTGTGAGTACTGATTGGGAAACGGGTGTTTGGCTGATGACCACAGCAGTTTTTCAATCGTGTGTCAAACGGTACATGCCTGTTTAAGAGAATGAATGAAGTGTGATGCAGAGTTTTCAGCACGGTGGCCATAAAAACCCATTTCTGATTTCTCATGTAATAAAAAACACGTATGTTCATAGCAGTATTATTCACAATAGCCGAAACCATCCTAATGTTCATTGAAGGATGAATGGATGAATAAAACGTGGTCTACCTGTACAAAGGCATATTATTCAGTCATAAAAAGGCATGCGGTTCTGACACAGGCTACAACACGGATGAGGCTTGAAGACGCTGTGCCAAGGGGAACGGGCCAGACACACAAGGACAGACACTGCAGGCTTCCACTTAGAAGAGGTCCCTAGAATGTGCAGATTCACTGGGACAGAAAGGAGAACGGGCGCTGACAGGGGCTGGGGGAGGGAAGAAGGGATGATCAGTGTTGGGGACAGAGTTCCAGTCTGGGAAGATGAAAAGTTCTGGAGACGGATGTGGGGATAGTTGAGCACCGTGTGAATGTATTTAACACCACTGAACTCGACACTTAAAAATAGTTAAGATGGTAAATTTTGTGTTACATATACTTTATCACAATTTTTAAAACACACATACATCTCTGAAGGAGAGTTCTCTTTAGGAAAAAAATCAGATGGAAAATCAAAGAAAATATCATCAGTCCCTGTCTGGTGCCCTAAGCTAACCCAGAGCTATAGAGAACAGAGAGCCAGACTTTGACCCAAGGCTAGTAAGTCCAAATCCCTCCTCAGAACGGGCAGGGGACTGCTGCCCAGGGGGCACCCTCGGCTCAGATTAAACAGGATCAAAACTTACCCGAAGGAACGTGGGGAATCCTTGTCCATAGTAGCCAACAGCAAAATAGTCAGGCTTGGGTCTTACCACTTTGACAATGTTTTCATAAAATTGAGCCTGTTTTTTCTGAAAGGAAGAAAGAAAACGCATTTCAGGTTTAAATAGCGTCTATCCGTTCCACTGGCTCCTTCCAGGGGGCCCCTCACGCTCCGGCAAGGCAGTAGGGGGGGGCCGGGCTGGTGTGAGCCCCTGAGCCAGCGTCACCACGTGTCCCCTCGCCTGGCACTCAGCAGGGACTCCAACCCAAAATGCCACATTCAGCACCCAGTTGTAACGTCCTCATGTTCCCAATAACCAAAGAGGTGCCACAGAAATATTTTTTCTTCTGATTAAATGGCTGGTCTTTAGTATTTTTTAAATGGCATTGGTCAGACACTAGGATACATTAAAGAAGAATTTAAAAGGGTGAAATTCTACCCTAAGTTACTGATAAACATTATAGCATCATCAAGGTGATCTGTTACATTAAAAAAAGGTTTTGGTTGAGAAGAAAGTAATTTTAAGCCAGCAGAGTTTCCGTGGCAGGAGAAAAGTCTGGGCTTCCATCCACCCACCCCCTTCTTATAGATGAGGAGAGACTCTCAAGAGACCCATGAGGGTCAAGAGCACTGTACACATGGGGTCAGCAGCTGGTCACATACAAACGTCCATGGACTTCAGTAAGTCTTAAGAGTTTGGTGACACAGCCCAGTTGGGGATAAAAAGTGAAATTTGTGGGCCAGTATCTACCAGTAAATAATACATCAAGACCATCGCCTGGACAAGATGAGGTCTTGAGGAGAATCCCCAAAACTAAAATGGAACGGAAAATTCCAGACAAACAAGTTTAGATTTGCTTGCATTCAATAAAAAGACCTACCAGCAATTCACTGAGTTGTTCATAATCAAACATTTCATTTTCATACTGTTCAGCCAGTTCCTTGCCCAGAGCAATGGCCTCTTCCCACATCTGGGAGGAAAAAGAGAAAAAAGAGGAAGAGAAAAGCAAATCTGAATCGCGGGATCAAAGAGGGAAACAGTATTACAACTGCTCATAATACAGCAATTTGGAAATAGGCTTGCTTAATCTGAAAACATGATGCAAATAATGTTGGAAAAACACAAATATTTTCTCGAGGCTCATGTCCTTTGGTTCCTGACTGAGCGCCAGTTGAGTGAACTGGTCAACGGCTGGTTCGTCTGTCATGCTGGCCTTTGCAAAGGGTCTGCTGGCCTGGGCCTCCCCCTGCAGCGGGTCACGGTCGCACAGCCCATCTGTTGAGCAGCCATGGAGCCGGGACAAGCAGCTGCAGGGTGGCAAGAGGCTGGGAGAGGCGTGGAGGAAGGAAACATGGCCCTCATTTTGCCCCTTTCCCAACAGTCCCATTTAATAAGCACTGTTTCAATTGTCAGAAAGACCAGGATATATTTCAACTCTAACCTAAGGCTCGCAAGACGTTCGCTTTCCGTGGGCAACTGCTGTGCGGATGTAAATAAAGCCTGCCTTTGTTTTGAAAAGGGGAACTTTTTATGGTAGTGGTTTGAAAGTGGCTTTCCCAATCAGGCAACTGACTTAAAAAATGCTGATCAACTCTGGACACTTGTGGAATGATTTGTTGATGCATACAGTAGACTTGAAATTTTCCTTGGGAAAAATTAAGTGCTTTATGTGAGATTATGTTACGGATGGAGGAATTATCTCCTCCAGGAAGCCTTCCTGGGTGCTGCCCACCCTCCTCTCTTTGCTCCCACAATGACCCTGGATTCCCCTTCGTCTAACCTGTAGCAAAGCACTGAAACTGGAGCGCTCTTCTGTCATGTTTCCTTGGAGGCTGTAAGGCCCTCGAATGTAGGGACTGAGCATAATTAAAACCTCTGGACTGTAGCCTGGCCTGCTCAACAATGTTTATCAACCAGAACTGAAGGTGTGGACTTAAATAAGCCCAGAATAGGAAAAGATTTCCAAGATAGTGCCCACACCCAGGAAGCTAGGGGGGCACGGTGCCCTTCCCACGGCCCAGGCTGATCCTGTCCCAGAACCCTCACCTCACCTATCTCCTCAATCCTGCTGAAGCATTCAGTCCCCTTGTGTTCTGTGAATACCTTAATCTGCTGCTCCAGTTCTTTCTCAGGTGTTTGCCAGAGCCCAGCCTCACATCTCTTGGAGAGGGAGGTCTCCTGTACTTACTTTAATGTTTCTCATAAAGCTCCAGTGACCAACTGCTCCCTGAGAGTATTTCCATTTCAAAGGAAACATTACCTTCACCTGTGGTTCTCTCACCAGATTTTTCTTAAGTTTTCTGTGAGCTAATATGCACTCTCTTAGCTGCCTAGAAATGTTAGAGCTTCTCATTCATTGCTGAGAAAAAGTTTAATCTGTTTTTATCCTAAATGACAGGTGAGATGCTTTAGATACGTATCAAAAGTAATTGTTTTTAAACGAAATGTAAGTCTTGAATAAATTTCTTATCCACCTGATCCTGAGATTCCATGGTTGTGTTTTCTATCAGATTTTCTATAAATACACACCTCCTACTTCCTCCAGCATTTTAGAGGATTCTGCATGAAGGAGATTTTCATCTACTTTTAACTGGATAGGGCTCTAAAGAGCAGGGTTACTCATATTTCCAATGTGAATGCCTTGGAAAATATTTCAGTGCCAGAGAGAAAACAGATCCAATCGATCTAGATTTAGATTATCTTGGTGCAAGAATCGCTTCAACCTGTGCGGTTGAACACCCTGCCATGGCTCCATACTTAGACACGCTCCGAGCTTGTAAGGTTTACCACAGCCCTAAATGAAAAAGCAGCAAGTCAACACACGACTTTATTTTCCGATTTGAAACCCCTAATCCAGTTTATAGCCTTCTTGATATGGTGAATTCACTTGCAGCACAGAGCACATGCCTCCCACCAGTTCTTCCCATCAGATGATCTTAGCTACACTCTGTGGCGACAGTCATCTTTTCCCCAGCATCTGAACCTCCCGGTCTAGGGAAGTGCCACTTCTTCATTTCATGAATAGATAACTTTTTTTTCTGCTGAAACTCCTTCCTTAGTTCTAAGACTGTGGCTGCAGAGAACACACCAGGTATTGATTTCCTACAGAGAACTATAAGGTTGATGATTGAGCTGGTTGATAGGATGACAACACTGACCTCACAGGATGAGAGCGGTGGCAAATGAAAGAGAGGATGCCAGCCAGGACAACCATCCTTAGTGAAAATTCCAGCTGGTGATGACTCACCAGGATATCAGTGGACCCCTCTGGTTCAATTTGCTTCTAGCTATAAGCAACTCACCAGTGAGGATGTTTTACAGGATGCCTGAATTTCAGCCATTCTGCAATTCATCTGTTTTCCTGGGCAGTTGTTGGGGAAAGAGTCATAGGCAACAATTCTCTGAATTTCCAGTGTCCCACACGGGTCCCTGATGCTTGAATGGATGAAGATGCAATGGTGTGGAAGAAGCCAGGCACTGGCTGAGGTCCCTCTGCCCCAGAGCTGGCCCAGGCTGGCCCAGGACCAGCATTAGGCTCCGAACCATCAGGGTTTCAGCCAGGAGTGCCATGAGCGAGCCTCCCTCCAGTTCCTCCAGGACACGGGGCTGGAGCACCAGGGAAGATGCGTGTCACGAGGAGGACATGGTGACTCCAGGACTGTGGCCCAGCTGCGAGAGGCCCCAGCTATCCTCAGTTGCCTGCACCCTCTCCCTACAGAGTGGAGGTCCCTGCACGCTCTCTAGGCCCCTCCCTGTCCTTGAGCCACACCCCATCCTTGGTCTCCCAGTGTGCTCAGCTGACTGCCAATGATCTGATCAAAGGATGAACATTTTCTAAAGCCATTTCTGAGAGAGTCAGGCCTCCCTCCCCAGACCCGGTGGGTGCATTCTCTCTGGGGTCTGCAGCTCAAAGCTGCCCCATCTCACGGGAGCAATGCCGTCTTCTCCTGGAGCATGCACAAGACCGAGACAGCCACCTGCTGCCTGAGAAAGGTGGTCAGATGGGACCCCCCATCCACAGGGAGCAAAGGACAACGGGTGGCCAGGCTTAGAAGCCTTCACGGAAATGGCGAAGGAAAGTGGGCCTCAGAGGCAGTCTAGTATGCAAGGTATCACTGCCCATCAAAGTCATGTCCACCACTTTGGCTTCTGTTTCTTAAGGCCAGGACACGGGTGCTTCTGCAGGACCATGACGAGCCCAAGCCAGGCTATAAAGGAGACGAGACACATGGCGTCGCCCACTCCTTCATTCTGCAGGGGATTTTTGGTCACCTATGATGAGAGCAGGCTCCAGAGAGCACAGGGGCAGGGAGGAGAAACAGGAGCAGGGGGTTCACACGAGGATATTGTAGAGGAAGGCAGTAGCTGGAGAGAGGATTCAGAGCAAGAGCTAACTTTGTAAAGTTGGGAGAAATATTGGCATGGTTGTAGGTGAATGCAAATCAGCTGATAGGGAGCAAAACACTGCCGCTGTAGGGGAGAGGGAGGATGGGCTGCATGGTGTCCTGGAATGAAGAAGGGTTCCAGGGCCCACGAGGATAGGAGTGGGGAGAGCCCACCCCTAGGACAGGGGCAGCACAGAATATATAGGCACAGATGCAGAGCCATGGATGAGCATGTGGAGGTCAAAGCCGAGTCTCACAGCCTGGGTAACTGCTTGATGAAAAGTCAATTACTTTTAAAAAGAATTAACACCTGGCAGGAATGGAGCCTAATCATTCAGAACTGCCTTGTAGGAAATAAAATCGCACTGGATTTATTGGGGAGCTTCTCTGCACCGTTCTACCAGCTTTGAGCCACGTGAGGACTGCTCCCAGTGCCTGAGCCACGCTGGGCGCTGCCCCCACCCCACAGCATTCACGCTTCCGACACTGACCCATTTAAGGGACTCTGTGATCAGCTGACTCCAGGTCTTGGAGACACAGCACCTCCCTCCCTACCTCAGCCCTGCCGCCACCGCCTTACACCGGGGCCCCACCATCTCAGGCCTGGACAACTGCTCCAGCTACCGTGGGGTCTCCAGGCCCCCCCCACACACACCCAGGTTTTCTGCCATCACACAGCTAGAACTGCCCTCTGGAAAGAGGAAAATGAAGTCATTGTACCCACGGAGTAAATCATCTCTTCAGGAGATGTACAAAGCCATGGGCAAACGGGCTCCCATGTTGTCCAGATTTGGAGCTCTCAGGACTGCGGCAACACCACTCCTCCCCAACATGGGCAGATGCCCCAGCTCCCCCAGAAAAGGGAGATGGCGTTACCTGTGCTATTCCTACTCTGGCCCCTCCCAGCCATCCCCTGGTTAACCTTACCTTATTTTTCAGGAACCAGTTTAAATGTCACCTCCTCCAGGAAGACCTCCCTTTCTCCCCAGAAGTAACCAGTTCTGTACCTGTTAAATAGGTAGACCCTGCATGTCCCACTGTGACAGACTAGGGGAGGGTTCTGGGATTCATCTGCCAAATGTGAGCCTAGTGGGAGACCTGCATTCCCAAAGGCAGGCTTCTGTCTCCCCTACCCCTGTGTTGTTTTCCTGGGTGCAGGATGGAGCCTGGCACATGGTAGGCATGTTAGTGGGAAGACTTGTGAAGGATTCTGCAAAGGGTGGATAACAACTTGACCAGTTCATTTCCTCATGCTTTGATAATAAATGATTCTTTTTTATAGAAGCAAATCATAATGAACATTTATCTCTTTGGACACTCAGGCCAAATACTTGCTAATTGAAGAGAGTCTGGCAAATATCAGGATTTTCAAATATTTTGGAAAAGCTAAGAATAAACCAAGAAGAGGGTGTCATTTTGCTGGTACCTGCAATTCCTCTTAATAGCAACTGTGTTTTTAAAGGGAAACTCATCAGATGAGAAAATTCCGCCCCAAATACTTAAGAAAAAAGAAATCCGACCATTTCACCAAAAGCAGAAACTGGCCCCCAAATCCCTATTTTTAGTTCACAAGATGAGGCAAGATGCCTCATTTTTTGACTTGGGCACAAGGCAAAGTGCGAACTTTGTCAAGGCGAGGTTATTTTAGGGAAAAAGGAAACAGCATTCCCGTTGAAAATAGTCACGGAGCTGCACGCATCACGTGGGCTATCAATTATGAGCCCCCGTCAACGCTGCCAGGCCGCTCCCCGGTTTTAGGGGTGGTTTAACGCTGGTTAGTACCAACTTCCTCATTTGAAGTTTCCTGATAGCGAGGTTTCTATTTTCCACTCATCCTCCAGGGAGAAGCCCGGTGATTTTCAGCGACATACTCGGGAGTTAAGGGCTTTACTGAAAATTTCTAGGCCTCAGCCAAACACAGTAAGACAGTCAGTTCAGAGCATCTTCGGGAAACGATGCTCGTCTGCCACGATAAAACCTGACCGTAGGAGAGCGAACAGGCGGGCAGATGGAGGGCCGTCTGATGGAGAGGAAGACAGGTGAAAGACCAGGGCTGGGCTCAAGGACGTTCAAGGCGCCCTGCAACAGCGGAGAGGTGGCTAGAGAGCGATGTCGTGCTGGGGGAGGACGGAAAGTTAACAGAAGGTAATCCCGAAGCTGGAGTGTCCCATATAAAGCAGCAGAAAATCCACTCGGTGGCTCTGCTTTCGGAGCACAAGGATGGAGGGGCCTCCCCGACAACCCGCCGCCCCCGCGCCCGCTCGGGGACCCTGCCTCCCAGGCCGGGGGCGGCACCGGCCCCCGTACAGGCTGCCAAGGTCTTCACCGGACGAACTGGCCCTGGTTCTGCAAGTCCCGCCTTCCCCAGGGAGCTATATGTGTCGGAGACAGTGAAAATTAGCCCCAGAATGTGTTAAGGAGCAAAACCACACAAATGAGACAAAATGCCCACTGTATGGAACTTGTTCCGTGTCGCAGTGTCTGAGCGATGGGGGCCTTTCCAAGTGTTTGCTCAAGCCCTGGCCAGAAGGCTCAAATAAATAAAAAAAAAAAAAAAAAAAAAAAAAAAGACTTGAAACGACAACATTGACAGTGGAGGAGGCTGTGTATGTGTGGGGATAGGATACACGGGGACTCTATTTTCTGCTCAGTTTTCTGTGCACCTAAAACTCCTCTAAAAGGAGAGGTTTATTTAAAAAGATGACTGAGTGCCCAGTCTACGTGTGGCCCATGGCTCCCCCAGAGGGACACTGTATCACGGACAGTCTGCCCCACCCTCACTAGCGTCAGCCAAGGCAAGGCCTGGAGACCCAGGGGTGGTCCCTGGGCCGCTGCATTGTCAGTTCCTGGGCGCTGCTTAGAAATGCAGAAGGTCAGGCCCCACCAAGACCTACTGAATTAGAATTCCCACTGTAGGGACTCAGGGGCCATTACAACACGAGATACTCCAAGTAGGGAGATACAGGATCCATATAAATACATCTCAGGCAAGGGTCCGGAGAGATGATCTCCCCGGAAGGCGGAGGCAGGAAGCGCCAAGGTGGGGAGGGCCTGGAAACCCAGCCAGAGGGTGGGGAGGGTCTCCCTTGTGGAGGCGGCAGGCAAGAAGGGCGGGCGCCATAGTAAGTCCAGGTGGCGGGAATCAAAGAGCATGCCGGGAGAAGGACAGATGTTATGCACAAGGAGAGGACAGCTATGGGGGAGAGCCTATCACATGGACGGCCTGTAGAGGAGGCGCGGGCCCTGAGGTCTGGGCATCTTTGAAGCAATTTGAGCTATGATACCCACTTTGTGAGGTCCCAGAGCAGTGCCCAGGATGCGGAATGGCAGGGATGGATGTGGGGCCCCTGGGAAGAGGAGTGGGTGGTGCACTTCAGCCGGGAGTCTGGGAGACACAGCTCATGAGGGAAGGACTCCCCCAGCCTGTTCAGCAGGGTTCCAGGTAGAACCCAGGCCAGGCCAGTGCTGACATTAGAGCTGGTCTCACTCCTGAAGGCACCTGGATACACAAATCACAATGAGAAAACGTGACTCATCCCTCTGAGCTGGGGAAGCTAATAATGAGACTGTAATAGACTCTGGTCAAAGCGCAAAAGAAAACAACATAACTAAGGGAGCAGAATTATACATTTTAAAAATAAAATATTAAGTGCCAAAAAACTCTATCTAGTTCCAACAAAGCTATATTGCTTCTTGATTTCTTGTGATTTATCTTCATAACTGCCTGTTTCTTCCTCTTTCCCTCCCTCCCTACCATTTTCTTTGTGTTTCCTTCAGACAATCTTCTGTCTATAAAGTAGCCCCTAACACACCCATCTCTCCAAATTCCCTAGTGCTGGTAACTACGACCTTCTTGACAATTTTTCTGTATTTTAAAAATGAGGTTGAGTCACAAGAAAAAGAATCTAATTTTGGTGCTCGTGATCAGGCCTTTCCTTGTCATTCTGACATAAATTCTATGATTTCCTGGCTGTGGTCCTCATTTTTTGATTCTCTTAGCTATAGCTTAGTTTGTCAAAGCAGCAGTACTGGTTCCTGGGAGGGCCCCCAGGACACACAGTGGGGCTCCCACTAGCCCCAGTGCATGGGTGATGGACAGGCACATACGCTCTCGGTGCTCAACCAGAACAGAGTCTTTGGCTCTGAGCGGCACCATCGACAGAAGCACAACGCAAGCCACGTATGTAACTTAAAATTTTCTAGTAGCCACATTTTTCCCAAAAGTGGAATTAATCTTAGTGATATTTAATACACTTTGACATATTATCATTTCAACATGTAATGAAAAAATAACAAAAAATTCATGATATAGTTGGCATCTGTATTAACTCAGGCTGCCATAACACAGCGCCTCGGACTGAGGCCCTCAGCGCATCTGTGTCATTGTTCTGGAGGCTGAAGGCGTGAGATCAGGCTGTTGGCAGGACGGTCTCTTCTGAGGCCTCCGTCCTTGGCTTATAGGCAGCCGCCTTCTCCCTGTGTGCTCACACGGTCCTTCTGTGTGTGTGTGTGTGTGTCCTCACCTCCTCTTCTTACAAGGACCCAGTCATTCTGGAACAGGATCCAGCCCAATGACCTGATTTTACCTTAATTACCTCTTTAAAGGCTTTATGTCCAGTATAGTCATATTCTGAGGTACTGGGGGTTAGGACTTGAACAAATGAATTGCTGGCAGATTCAGCCATAAAACACTCTTTTCTTCAGGCTGAGTCTTAGAAATTTAATGTGCACTGACACTGACAGCGTGCCTCCGTTTGGACTGGCCACGTTCCAAGTGCCAATGACCATCCGTCACTGGAGACTCCAGTGCTGGGCAGCGCAGGTGAGGATTCCAGCACTGCCCGAGGGCTGGTTTCCCTGGGCCCACCGCTCAGAGGTACCCTGTTAACTGGGGCTGCCAAGCTCCCACTGGCTGTGACACTTGCCCTGTTCACCCGTGGCTGTTCTGAGACACCTTATCTCCCAAGACACTTGCAGTCTGGGACTGGAATATGGAAATGTGTTTATCTAAGCCCCCCACCAAAATCAAGTTTCAATGACCTCAGTCACTTGTCTCACTCTTTGCTTTCAGAAAAGAGACAGAGATGGTATTTCTCAGATCACTGCACACACCCACACGCAGCAACAGCCCGGTCTCAGTCTTATTTCCTACATGAAAGTGATTCAGAATCTGGCACAAAGTGCCAAACCTTGATATTCTTCTGTGACACCCACCCCCTCCACTGCCTGGTGAGATTTCCAGCATCCCAGGCAGAGGGGACAGGAGCCCATGTTCTCACACTGCACAGCCCTGCCTGTCCACGCCATCCCCAACCAAGAAAGAAAGTCAGCTATGAGAGCGCAGGACAAGCCCACAATGAGCTCTGTCTCCCGGCTGCACTGGGCACTCATGGGAAGCCGCACTGTCTAGGGGAGTCGCGTGAATGTTATCTTTCTCAGAACATACACAGACTTAGGTGACTTCCATGGGCTTGAGAGCCCTTGATGTGACCCCTGACTTGCCTGTCTAATTAAATGCCCCGACAGAGGCAAGCGCTGTCCCTACCACGGAGGTTCGTTGTGGCCACGTGACTTGGCTGTAGTCAATGACATGAGTGGAAATGCACACGACATTTCTGGGCAGAGCGTGTATGGGCTGGGCTGGACTCCTCGTCCCTCCCGAGGCCGCACCTCCATGCGGTGGCATCCCTGCTTCCCTGGGTTCTGGGGGAGGAGGATGGACACATGGCATGAGTGAAAAACAAACACCGCTTGTGTACAGCCACTGAGATTTGAGTGATCAAAACCCAAGCCTATTCCAGCCCATCCTGCCTGATACAAAAGACAAATATTTTTTTCCCAGGATATTCAATGCTGGTTGATGTTAAAATGATTTTCTTTTCTGCCTCAAAGCTAATCACTTAGATACTTCAAATTTCGTTTGATGGACTCTTCTCCCTCACCTGTTCTCACTCTCACTGTAGCTTGAGACAGATGAGAGGGCTTGGTTTCTTTTTAATTTTCTTGTAGAAAAGTTACAGGTACTCAGAAATGGTTTGCCACCTGGTTTGCCAATACGGCTCTACCAGCTGCTGTGAAGACATCCTCGGAAACTCGGATTCCGGGCACGCTCTTCTGACCCCAGCAGCCAACTGACGGCTTTACCACAGTCAATCATCTCCGTGTCTTCTCCAAACAGGGACTCATGAGGACGTTCCCTCAGCATATTTCTCTTTTTGCCTGTAATACTCTATCACCAGAATTAGGTTTTTCAAAACCAGGATTGCTCAACCCACGCACTACTGGCCTTCTGGGCAGGGTAATTCTTGGTGGTGGGGACCGTCTGTCATGTCGGATATTGAGTAGCGTCTTGGCCTCGACCCCTACAAGCCAGCAGTGTCCCCTCCTCCAGTCGTGACAACCTACAGCGTCTCCAGTGCTCCCAGCTGTGGTCTGCTGCTCTCAACTGAACATCCCCTCCACACGGGGATAGCTTTGCTTAAAAAAGGTGGGGGGCTTTGTTCTTCAGTGCATTATTTATTGAAGGCCAACTGTTCTGCTCTCGTGAGCATTTCCCATGTGTCAGGAGTGGCTCTTAAATGCTGAGAATCCAATCACTTGTTGGTCGGCCATTCTTTCACTGAGTTCCTTGGTCAGCCAAGTGCCCCCTGTGTTATACGCCAGGCGCTGCACGGTGTGGAATAAACATGCATGGCCTCTACCTCCATACACCCTACTGCCTACAGGGACTTGTTAAAGAAATATACATGCAAATCTATTGTTTGAAAATTATGGTAAGAGTTACCAAGGAAAAGAAGAGGACATGGAGCTGGGTGGGTGGGGATGGGGGAGCGGATCAGAGAAGAGGTGACTTTTCAGCTGAGATGGGGAGAACAAGCCAAGGGCAGGAGCAGCGGAAGGTGCTGGGCAGAGGCAGGAAGGGCCTGTGCGTTTGAGACCCAAAGGGGGTGGTTCGGCAGGAACACAGAGAGTGAGGGGACAGCAGGGTGAGATGCAGCTGGACAGGGCTGGGGTCCCAGGATGCGCTGGGGAGCCCAGAATGATGTCCGCAGAGGCACACATCCCATTGGCCAACTGCTGAGGAACAAGATTGACATGGGTCAGCTAATAACATTTTAGTAATTGGCCTTAGTAGTGAAAGCATCTCATTTTGGTGGAGAAATATATTCTGCTTCACTGCAGGACCTGGTGTAATCCACAGGACATTTCTGGTCCTTCCATCCAAATGGCCCTTGGTGAACCCACATGCTATCGTGAATATTTTGAGTAGGGAATGAATAAAACATACATTATCTTTTCAGTGGGGTTTATGTCCCCAGCCACAAAAAGACAGCCATCATCCTTTTTGGATATAGGTGGTATTTTGGGTAGCGCTGTGTCCCCTCAAAGGTATGTTGAAGTCGTAGCCCCTGGTATCTACGAATGTGACATTAGGAAATAGGGTCTTTGGATGTAATCAAGTTAATAGAGGTCATACTGGATTGAGTGGTCCCTAAATCCAATCACTGATGTTCACAAAAGAAGGAAATTTGGACACAGAGATACACACAGGGAGAACCCCATGGACGACGGCGGACTGGAGTGATGCGTCTGCAAGCCAGAGACGCCAAGGATTGCCAGCAACACCAGAAACTAAGGGACAGGCATGGGACAGCCTCCCCGTCAGTCATGCCCTCACAGAGCGTGGCCCCGACACGTGCTGATTTCAGGTTCACGGCGCCGGGAAGTGAGAGGGAATCCCTTTCTGTTGCTGAAAGCCACGCCGGCTCATGGCACTCACTGCCAAGCAGCCACAGGCGACTGACGCAGCACCTTCATGAAATCCCCTAGGTACTTTCCTCAGAGTGAACAAAAAAGTAGGTACAGAGATGAGTCAAGAATCCTGATGAAGCCACAGGAGATCTGAAGTCAATTTGGTGGTAGATTTTAAGAACTTCTGAAGCTCAAGTATCTCCCTCTCTCTTTTGTTAATAGTTACCGTTTATCTGAATCACATGAACTACATGGATGAGATCCATGACCAGCTGGTTAAAACAGTGGCAGGTTTCCTTTCATCAGATGTCAGTGGAATAAATAATTTTGCTCAAGCCAATGAATCTAGGAGCCACCAAGATGGAGCAATACCGGGTCTTACCATAGGATTACTTTTTCAGCAACAACAGAAAAATGCAAACCATCAAAGGAACACATTAGGTCTAAGTGCCCAGAAACGCCTCCAACAGTGCCCCAGACTTGGTTGTCTCTGGCAAGGACTATAAAAATACTGGTGCATTTTAGTCCTTAGTTTTGGCAGAACATCTATAAAAGGGCGACTGACTTCTTTTTGGTTAGAGTTCTACTTAGCAGGGCCAACTGGTAGACCATGCATAAAACCTTCCAGTCCACAATTTGTAACACACTTCTGGTGCCACAGACATCATGTGTTAAAAATGTGTTTGTGATGCAGGGAAGCCCACGAGAGGAGGCGCGGGACGTGCTGCCTTTTTACCTTGCCTTTGTCGAAGTAGTGGATGATTTCTTGGTAGAGCTGCTCTTTCAGCTGCCCTTGAGTGGTCGCCTGGTACCCGTCCCGCTGGGTGAGGTGGGCCACGCACACATCCTCCGACCACTGCGGCAGAAGCAAAGTGTGAGAGGCCGGGTGAGGGCCCATCCAGCACTGCCACCTGTCGCCCTCGGATCAGCTCCGCATCTGGGGCACGCAGGCCCTGACTCCAGGGACGCTCAGGGTGCCAGGGCCTGGAAATGAGGGCAGGGCCTCTGTGCAAAGGCCGCAAGAGGAATGAAAGACAAGAGGGAGGCAGAGCTGGGTCCACATTCAGACCGAAGAGAAACCTGGCAGGTTCTGGCAAGCCCAGAATGGTCAGCTTGCTGATAATGTCCTGTCACCTCTGAGGTGCATCAGGAACCATGTGATTTGTGACTGTCTCAAGTGGGGCACCCCAGGGCTCTGGCCTCAGTCCCGTGCCGCTCACCATTTTAACAGCAAGGAGAGACATGGTTCTCACATGAGTCCTGAAACATGGGGCTAGATAGGCACTCAAGCTCCTTACAGGCATGGCTTTGTGCCTCTGGCCTCAGGCACAATGCCTGTCACCCAGCAGGGCTCGGCCAGTATGAGGTTGTTTTATGACAAAAGATTCTATTTGAGGCTTTTTAGTTAATGAACAAGAATATATTTGTCATACTGAAGAAAAATTTTCATAACAATACAAGTATTCTTTAGTAAGTTGGTTAACCAGTGTGAATTCACATTTACAGCAATATCAAAACATATTTAAGACACATCATTGCAAAACGTAATGGTGTAAAAGACATTGAGAGAGATTATAAAGCATTCACCACTTAACTGGAAAACTCAGAGCCCTGATGGAAAAGATAATGCAATCGGGCCTATTGATTTGAGTCTGAAAAACCTCCTGTGGTCTGTGACAGACCCATCTGTACTCAATAATTTCGATGAGTGAACAAATGATAGTTTACATACATGTGTTTTGCAGGCACACACATATGTTTACAGACTCTGAGAGAGACGAAGGCTGAGTGAACAGTTTGTCAACCCCATTTTAATTTCCCTGGTGTGGAAGAAATACCTTCACATTTGCAAAAACACCTTGTTACTGAAATTAGGGTCTCCAACAACTGCAGGCCATTACAATTCACAGTGGCATGGCAGGTGTAAGAGGCCCTAACTGAAATCTCTATCTTCCTAAACTGCATCCCTTGGGAGAGCTTTATATGGTGTGAAGCCTAAGGGGGACGACTGATGACAACCAGTGAGGCATCCAGATTGAGCCGTCTCCACTCTGCTGTCTCTGGAGCAGTCTGTGTGTATCTGTGGCACGAGAGCTCATGGAGATTTCAGGATTGGACCAAAGGCCAGAGATTCTTGCTGGAGTTTCACTCCCTAACTCACTGTCTTCTGTAAGGCCTCTCATCACCCACTAGACATTGCCTGATGTCCTTTTAACATCATCTTACATGGTTCTCTTTCATTCAGTCTGTGGTGCAGAGGGGGCTGGCCTGAGTTTGGAAACAGGGTTACTTGAATGAGCAATCTTTGTGGACAGTCACTCAACTGCACTCTAATTCTCATAACGGTTCTTGTTTATCCAGTTTTTCAGTTTTTCTTCAATTTTTTTTATAAGGGTATCATGGGCAAGATGATCTAATGACTTGCTAAAGTCTTAAAATATAAAACTAGAGGTTGTATAGCAATTCCTTCACCCAGTCACCCATCCATGCACCCATCCACCTGCCCAGCTACCGCCCCGCCCAGCTCCCCCCTTTGTCCTTCACACCCACCCACGCACCTACTCATCCAGCCACCTAGTTGTTTTCTGAGGGTCCACTCTGTATGACTGACGGGGCTGATGAGACATGGGGAGAGTATGAGTATATTAATGCGAGCGAACAAAACAGCCAAGGTCAAAAGCTAGCTGCCCAACAAAAGAACCACTGAGCTCTGAAAGTCGTCAGGCAGATCTGGGTGCAGGAGCAACGCTCCCCAGGAGAGCCAGCCAGGAGGTACAACGGGAACTGGTGGACTGGTAGGAGATCTCAACGTGGACTCATGGACAGAACAGTCATGTTGGGGTCCCTACACTCAATGCTAAGATAATCAAGGGTATATCTCATCCTATGTCTTAGCTGTTGGACCACAGAAATTCCTTCTTACTGATGTCATTCTCCACCATTACTGACACCTGTTGGCATGAATAAGGAATCGGAGAATCTCTCATCCACTGCTACCTGACAGCCCAATGATGGGCTATTCACGATGCTTAGTGATAACTTGCTATGACAGCTCATTAAATCTGCACTCAGTGGGGCCAGATCTATAATCAAAGTACTTCCTAAATATCTTTGTTTTTACCATTTCATTCATTCAATATCCATAAAAGCTTAAGTCATAGGTTTACTAAAATTTATCATGGAAAAATGATCCTAGACTTTATTACGGCAGTATCATAAAAGTACGTGGCAACGTTTATTACCTTCAGAAGCTTTGCATGGAGAAGCAAAGTGTAAGCAGCTTCAGTGTAGTTATCACACTCTCTGTGCAGGTCACACAGCTTGTACAAATACCTGAGATGACAAAACAGAGGTACCTTCGTAAAATGTCACCAGATAATTTGTGCTGAGGGTTCCAAGAGCTAAATTCCACCTTCAACAATAAATCATATCTATGCTTTCTTTTTATGGTGTTCACAATCCATAATGCCTTGAAAATGCTGGTGCAGAAAGCACTAAGAGAAGCCAACTAGAGCAACATACAATAATACATATTTTTTTAAAGTCCTCTTTTCAGGACAAAAATCAAGACAGCGCAAGAAAGCAGAATTACTCCTCAAGGTTTCTCATTCTTTTGCATCTTTTCCAGTTTTCCTCTTACATTTGAAATGAAATGATGCAATGTTTGATTGTGATTTCTTATGTTCCTATTGAATCCAAATGCATCACAAAAATCCATAAAAATACAAATCCCTAAGAATAAAAGAGCTCCAGTGGTCATAGGAATGTGATCAAAAGAATTTCTCTACCTTAAAGAAATAAAAGTTGTTTTAATATAAAGCTATCTGCATTTGGGATAAAAGTTGACTGTTTCCCCAAAAGCTCATTAGATTTATATATGGTATATTTTTGAAGGAGAAAGTAAAAAAAACAAACAAAACTAGAAACCAGAAGTTAGAAAATCATACTTGATTTTGTTCAAATGTAATGATAAATACATCATTAAACACTAATGTGCGGATTACATCTTTATTCTATTCTGCTAAATTGTAATCTTGCCAAGTATTTGACACTGGCTCCTAAAAAGGACCAAGAAAGAGAGGGGCTCAGTCACAGCCCACCACTTTGAAGGAAAGGCAAGTGAGAGAGAAAAATGTAAAACATGAGAATATGGGGTCAGTTAAAGAACAGGCTGAAAAATTATAATATTGTCTATTTCTAAGAAAGTTAAAACTGGATTTCTCATTTCATCATCTGGATTATGGTGGTGTCTCTTTTCAAAAGGGCCATGTGAGTCAGTTAAGTGATACAAACCCCTGTGAAATAATTTGTGGCTTTATTTCTGAGCTAAGTATAACCCCCAGTCTCTGCATGGACACGGGCAACGGCACAAAGGCTGAGGATGTATGTGGGCGCTCCACAAAACTCAATCTCTAGGATTCACAATTTCCTGTACAGTAAACCTCCGTGGTTATATAGCATTTCTTTGCATGGACCTGACAAGAGCAATTATAATGTACTAGGTGACAGCGCAGACAAGTGGGATGGCTACGTACCTTATATACATTTCTTCTCTTTCAATTTCTTTGTAGAAATTCTGAAAGATCAAACCACACACTATTTAAAGAAGCCTGTTTTACAAAAGGTATCACATGGATATTAAAAACTTCAACTTGGGTCAAACATAGACAAATGGACCCGGCTCTTTGGATGAGAACCAGAGTCACATAAAATACAAATCCGTTTTACACTTTTCTTCATCTTTTTGAAGGACGATTCCAATAATCACATTTCCTACACTGTGATGACTAAAATCTACTTCTGTTATTCGGAAGTCACCTATCTTCGATTAAAACAAGGTACTATCCAAATATGATTTCTTCACCATTGCAAACTCATCAGAAGTAAAAATAAATTAACTCAAAACCCCAAATTTGGGAATAAGCATCACCAACAGGATTTAAACATGCTAGCCCAGCCTTGACAAGGGCCATGAGAAGGAGGGTGGCATTCCACACCTGAGGTGCCTGATACTGTAGCACCAGCCACATGTGTTCAAGTGTAAAATAAATTCAATTAAAATTAAATGAACTTAAAAATCCACTTCCTCAGTTGCACTTGACATACTTTGAATGCTCTGCACCCACACGGGGCTAGTGTTCTTGTACTGAACTGTGCAGACACAGAACATCTCCACCATCACAGAAATTCCCAGTGGACAGTGCGGGTCTAGACAGAGACACCTTACCAAACAGTAGGAAGACTGGTCGCCACTTTATAGGCACTTTGTAAAGTACTGATGGAGAAGGGCTAATTAGTAGATTATAAGTGATGGGCTATTTCTATAAATTATAACATATCTTCAGGATGAGCATAAGAATTTCTATCAAAAATATATTTCTTTAATGTGAGATCTCTATAAACACTTTAAATTCTTTATCATAAACGAGGCACCAGAAAAGTACAGAACAGTCAGTCACCTAACCAGCTCTCAGGATAGAAACACCAGACCCACTTTCAATGTGAAACTCAGCACTTGAACACAATGTTAGAACTCTGGAATCAGTGCCTGAGATAAATCACCACTGTGAAGGTATTCACTTATCCAATAAGATGAAATAAGTTGTTTAATTTCATTGGCAAAAAAACCCACACAGCTGCCAAAATTGATCCCTCTGAAAAATGAGCAAGTTTAGAAAGTAAGAGGGGGGCACAGTTAGAAAAAGGCACCAAGATTTCCTTAGTTCTGCGGCATCTGAGATTTTAATGTCCTCTAGTTTCAAAGATACGGCTCAGTAATGAGGATATTTTCAGCTGACAACTCAGAGTGATGCAGCAAAGAGAATCTGCATCACAGGTAGAGGATGAGCCCTGCACCTCCAGCTCCAACTGGCCGGTATTTACCAGCGACGATTTCCCATCATTCTCTTCGGCACTCATATTTTTAATCCTTTCCTAAGCGTTTGATCATCGTCCTTCACAATTTCACAATGGGGACATCACACGACTTTCATTCCTCTCTCGGAGACAGAGAAATGGTTCTATTTCCTGCCTGTGCTGAGTTCTGTTCCCTAAGACTTCAAAACCTCTCTAGAACTGAAGGACACTCATCTCAAATCCCAGTTTCTATATAAAACCTTTGCGTAATAAAACCACGTAAATGTGGACGCTGCTCTGGTGCTCTGCGTCTGGGCTCTGCGAGCAGCCCCCCACCCCGTCCTCTCTCAACGCCCCCGGCACCCGAGCTGACCTCTGCGGGAGCTCTCCATGCAGCCCCGTCGGGACTGGCCCCCAACTCCAATCCACCACTACCCACTGGTCTTCCGGCACTCACACATCGTCATTACATTGTGGCTCTGTACTCCTTTATGACTAAAGCAGATCCTCAGTTTTTTAGAATTCCAATCAGAACCACCTTAATTAGTCTTGTAAAAGGGGCCCTGAAGAAAGTAAACATATATCTGTACATTAACAAAGATTCTACCAGTCTTAGATATGGATATGCTGATGACTGCCTAGAATTAGGTGACATGATTACGAGGTGACAGTGACTTCTACTCAATTACAGATGTGCGTTTTGTCGGGGAACCATGATCCAATATACCAAGTAGATGTCCCTGCAGGGGTATATGTAGGGGGCTTAGGTGGCTAGACACAGTGACTGCTGTGACTCTTACATGTTTATTTTAATTTTTTCTTTAAGTGCAAGGGAGAGTGGGATATTAATGAGCGCACACAACTTAGTATGTTCCACTAACTCCATTAAAAAAAAAAAACAGCAACACTGGTTCTAATGGCAACTTGGTAATGGGGTTTACGGGGCATCATTAAGTTCTATGTTATGTTTTAACATGAGGATTTCAAGGGGATTTCTGCTTAGTGATAAATGGCGCACATTTTTTATATTTCTAGCCTATGTTTATACACCATGTTCATCTAGAGTTGGAGAGCCATATTCATCCCTATGAAACTCCACTTCTTTTGTAACAAAGGTACCAGGAGAAAAGGTAAAAATGGGCTGAGAGATTAGAAGCAGATTTATATTTTTATTTATATCATTAAGTATGAGCTGGGCAGTGAACATTTAGAACCAGGACACCTACCTGTAAAAACCCAGTTTCTTGTTTCTCTTTACTCCCTAAGACCTATTTTATTTTTTAAATGAAAGCATCATGATAGGTTGGTATCCATCTTATCCCCAGGAAACGTTAAGAAGGGAACACTTCACTCTGCATGGGGTAACTCAGAATGTACAAGTTGGAAGAAGTTAATGATGTCAGGAATCCTGGGTGTGTTTCTTTGCTAAAACCTCACTACTGCTGACAGCAATAACAGTAGGGAGGGCCCGAGTGAGGCTCCGTGTGACAGGTACCCATGTTCATGTCAGAAACCGGGCTGCACGTGTCGGGACGAGAGCCTGTTTTCCGACCCTGGTCCTGGAGATAGAAGGCCACGTCAAAGCACATCACCGCTTCTCTGCTAGGTTTCATATCCAGTGAACATGAGAGGTCTTGCTTAAAACAAATAGCATTCTCAATTACCAAAGTTGAAAAGCTAACAAACATTAGTAATTCTTCCCTCTGGACACCACCTGGCCACTCAGGTCCCCTTCAAGATCTGAAGGAGCACTAGAAAAAGTGTGTCTCTAGTAGGGAATGATTCCCAAAAGGTTTGCATTTCCCATCTGCAGAAAAAGACTGATTTCTATTTCATGTTCGCCACACTGGCACCACCAAAGTGAACTACTTTGAACCGAGGTGAGAAGGCAGGAAAAGGCGGTGAAGGAAGGGCCAGACTCATTTCCGTGCAAAGGATGGAGGCCCTTCCCCAGGGCAGGGCTCGCTGCTGTGCTCGGCTGAGACTGCGGGTGAGTGTGCAGGTGAGCTCCGCAGTGGGCAGGGGGCGGGCACCGATGCCAGAAGCCAGTGATTCCCACAGCAGCCCAGGACTCACAGAACGCATGCAAATGTATATGGACGGCTTAAGCCGATTCTTTCCTCAACTGTGTCCAATCTAGCGACAAGAACAAAAGTACCCTTCACTCTGTTAGTGTTGTGGATTTCTTGATGCTTCCTTACACTTTCCTTCTCTCTGCTTATGCTACTCATCTGCTTTTGTATAATGTCTCCTTTTCACATTAGTGCTATTAGCATATTAATCATGGTTATTTAAAATCCCAGTCTGATAATTCCAAAACCTCTTGCCACATCTGGATCTGGCTCTGATGGCTGCTCTGTCTCTTCAAACTGTGTTCTATGCCCCTAGTGTGCCTTATAATTTTACATTGACCGTGGACATGATGTACTGGGTAATGGGAATCCAGTCCTGGCTCTGTTCTGCTCCTGGACTTCTGCTCTGGTAAGCTATGATTCTCTGTAACCTCCTGTCTCTCCAACTTGGGAGGCAGCAGTTTTCCCTGTGCATCTAAGAATTGTTTACTTTCAGTTCACCAGCTTTTTCCTTGTGGTGAGGATGGGAGTGAAACTTCCAAGCTTCTTTTACAAATTAGACCAGAAATCAGAAGTCCCCCATACTTGGATTTTCAAGGAGAGGAAAACTTGCTACAGAAAATGTTTATCACTAGATGAAACAGGTTGCCCCATCATAGAATGCAGGGGCTGAGAAGGCCACATGGTTCTAGCTGCAAGTTCCTGGTGACAAAGCACAGATTCAGTACTGATGCCAGGGTGGATGGAAGGTATAAATAGTCCCTTTTGTTTATCTTTTCAATCCAAACATCTTGGTGATTTTTCTATAGAATGAATGATGTGTCTTATTCCTCCAAACACAAAAGTCTGTCACCATGAGCTCAAAGTGCCTCTAAGTCCACACAAATCATGGACACAGAAGTCAAGACCAAGGATCCATATGCTGCCCAATGACCAGGTGGCGATATGGAAAATCCAGAGAGATGCATTAAGTAGAACAAAGTAGGCGTAGCATTTTCCTGCAGCCCCACCTCGGGGCAGGCAGGGAAGGTTAGAAAACCCCTTCCAGGGCCAGGAGTTGGCTTTTCTGGCTCCAAGGGAGCAGCGGGGAGGATGCAGGGAGATGCCCGCAGCTCTGGGCCAGATGCGGGAGTCCTGTGGTTCCAGCAATCCGTGTCACTGAGCTTGTCCTAAAGCTTCGGAAAAGCCCGTTTCACCTACAGCACTAGCCGATGCACCACGACGACATGAGGAAGGCCGTGCCCACAGTACCCAGCAGGGGTGCAGGAGGGCCAACTCTGCCCCAGCCATCTGTTGTCCCTGAAGCCACGCACTGCCTTCTTGAGGCTGCTGTGGCAAATGGCCACACATTGGGCTTAAAACAACAGATCGGTACTCTCTCACAGGCTGGGGTCCAGAGTCAAGGTGTCAGCAGAGCCAAGGTCCCTCTGACGGCTCCGGGGGAGAATCCAACTCTGCCGCTTCCAGGTCCTATAGGCCCCAGGGCTTGTGGTCACATCACCCCAACTCGGACTCCACCCTTACATGGCCATCTCCTTCTCTGTCTCTTAAAAGGACACTCGTCATTGGATTTAGGGCCCTGGGTAATCCAAGGTGACCTCACCCTGAGATCCTTAACTCAATCAATCTGCAAGGAGCCTTTTTTCCAAAGAAGGTCACATTCACAGGCTCTGACGATTAGGATGTGGACACACCTTTCAGGGACCACCATTCAACCCGCTACAGGTCACGTCCACAATCTCCTAATACTGAAGCCCTTGGCACCAGTTACCAACAAAGGTGCTACTGTGGTTACAAAATAAGATGGTTCTGCATTCTCAACCACCTGAAAGAGCTGGGTGATAACATCCAGAGGGGACGTGATTTTGCCAACTTCCTCAGAGCAGACCTGCACACAGTTCGTTGTTATCCCTCCCCTGAAACAGACAAGGAACTATGCAAACGATGCTGCACTTCGTGGAAAGCTCTGTGGCCAGCTGTCAAGAGGCTTCTGAACTCCCTACCTCCACTGCGGGCCTCCTGGGAACACTGTAAGTCACATGAACTTTTCACTCACCAGCACGTTGACCGTGCAGCCCATCCTGTTTTCTTTGTTCTCATCATGCATGATGGTTCTGTAATCCAAAAGTCTTTCCATCAGGCGCACCACAAGTTTTACAAAAGTTTCTCCCGTTTTGGCGAGGTATTTGTGCTTCCTGCAGTGTTCCAAGAGGCTGGAAAATAACGACACGCACACCTTGTTAATCACACTCAGAAGAAGAAAGTTGTCTGAGGTGCAATTTAAAATATTTTCCATTATTAACACATTTTAATTATTTCTGGGCTACAAAGTTCATTGTAGTCTAATTACAGCGTCTCTGTCTCTATTCTGACATAAGCCCCGCTGTTAATCAACACTTACATTTTATCAAATAACACCTTGTACTGCTCATCTCCTCTGCCCCCTTCCACTTCATGATCCAGCTTGGTGATGATCTCATTCTCAAACTATAATTAAACAGAGGAAGCGTAAATAATCAGCACGGAGGAGATTTCATTTCAGGACTGAACGTCAATAGTACACAAGCTGACTGGAGACCATCACACAGTCACCTACGCCTCTGAAGTCTGATTTCGCTTAAGAGCTGCCCACCCCTGAGCCCCGGGAGACGCCTACTGGTCCCATCACTGGCGGAATCTTTCATGTCCTTTCCTGGTTAACGGAGCCTAAACATGTGTATTCTGATAGCAGAAGCCAGAGGAGACAAGGAAACCGTAGGAAAAAAATCAAGGAGCCACGCTAAAAAAGCCCCAAGTTTCATCTCTACAAACAAGTAACGCCGAAAATAGCTTGTGGGTTCCTGGAAATGAACAGATGGCTCTTTACTTGCCAGCAGAGTTGTCGGCAATCTGGGAGCATCTGGGGGGCCACTTCACTGCCATCCCTTGATGGTTCCTCGTGAAATATCTCACTGCGGTTGAAAAAAATACTATAAAAATAAGAGTGGAAATGTCTCTAAAAGACTAGCAGGCATCTCGAGAAAGTCCACCTCCAGGCCCTTCTGTGAACTTTTCCAGAGCGCAGAGCTGGGAAAGGACCCTCAGAACTGACTTGTCTCTCGGACACATACTTTTGAAAAACTAAATTCTGGAGAGGTGCAAATCTCCAAAGTGTTTTCAGAGTGGCCCCATGAACCCTGTGGCTGATGGGGCTGCACAAAACCACCGAAACGATGGTGGACAGACATCCCCATCCTTCTTACCCAGTGCCCCAGCCCTCGCAGGACTCAGAGCCACCTCAGTACCAGGATTCTAGCCAGGGGGCTCTGAGGCTTCCCGCTGGCCTGGGCCAGGAGGTGAAGAGGGGCTGAAGACATCCACACCTAAAGAGGACCGGAGTGGGAAGAATAGGAGAAGCCAACAGCTGAATTCAAGGTTCAGAAAGCGGCATACATGGCATGTGGACAAGGGTCTCGGGGATGCCGTGATGATATATGCTCAGACACCGCTTTCCCAGCAACAACCCCAAATCCCCTGCTATTACTAAGAAGCCATAAGGATTTAAGCTGTGTGAGAGAAAGAATTTTCTTCTGTCTTGGTCATGTTGTGTCCCCAACCCCTAGAATAGGGGCTGGTGATGGTGCTGTAGCAGGATGAAGGTGTTACATGCACACCAATTACTGGACAGACTTGGTATGAAATGTGAGCTGGGGAGGGCTTAGTATGTCAGCAGAGTGGACTGGCAGGATGCCAAGACAAGACCTGCTCTCCTGGCCATGCAAGCCAAGTGGTGAGCACACTCTTGTGTGTGCCTGATACACGTACTACCGGCTCCATCTATGTGCTGGGCACTCAGTTGCAGTTGACTGTGGTCTCCTGTGAGGCAGAGGCAAGAGGCCTCAGATAAAAGCAGGCAGAGACTTGCCTGACCTTGATTGGGACACGCCGCCTAAAGCAGCAATTTTATCATGCTACAGATGACACGAAGGTGTAAAACAGGACTGGAGAGAGGTATTGATTCTTGCTTGACATCAAGGACCCGGCAACATCACACAAACCTGGATATCACTGAGGCCCTGCAATTCCCTGTGTGATCCTCCCCACTGCCTCCTCCCCACATAAATGCCTCCTTCTCATTCTGTTTGTTCTGAGTCATTCAGAGAGTTTGAGAAACAGAGAGAGAGATGGTTCCACTGAACAAGAAAGAATGACTTGCTTTGTTTATTCATCTTTAGTCTCATGAGAGTGACTTTTACTGTAAAGTAACAACCTTTTGATACTAACCCACTATTATTCTGCTCTTCACAGAAAATTCTACAAAAGGTGGTTCTTTTAGGGAGCTAATGCCAGGGAGACAGGTTGCCACTAGCCCAAAAGCTGGCGTTTCAAGGCCATCCAAGCTCCCAGATGGTCCCATGATGGGAGCACCAAAAACTAAGTGTCTGGTGAGTGCTAATTCTTCAGAACAAATAATTGAGACACCAATGAAGCTAGATGTAATCAAACCACACAATTCAATTCCACACATGGGCATATAATACAGAAGGCACACAGAATGCAGAAAAACATGCCTCACCCTAACAGGCAAAAAAGCACACAGGCTTTTGAAATTGCTCATCACTAGTTTAATCAGAAGGTATTTGAACTTGGAGTGTACTTTATGGAAATGGCATGTTTTCTCTGCTTCCACATAAACCTAGCTGTCACAAACAAGGGCAATAAGGAAGCGCCAGCTCCTTAAGTATGCTGCTTATCAAATTTTGACTGATGAATTTAATGTTTTCTAAAATGAGTGGATGGATGATAAGCAAATCAGAAGAACACAGCTGATTCTAATTTTACTAACTTCTAGTTTAAACTAAGTAATTTGCACAAACACCTGGCAACCCTGTTCTGTTTATCAGCAAGGATTCAATACCACAGATCTGCAGCTTGTCTCTGCTTCCAGGGTCTTCATTAGTTTTTACAGAATATACTAGAATCAATTTGCTAGTGTGCTTATGAACTGTTATCATAATCAGAATTAAATGGTCCTGTCCAAATAAATGGGAGGAAGTACATTTGCTCATAGAGCAGAGCTGGTTTGATAAAAATCATGTTTATTATCTTACTCCTAAATGCATGCTATCTGGTAATTTGCAACAGGGTTCTCTACGGTTAGGATAAAATTAGCAAGGGTTTATACTGTGTTGCTCAAAGGTAGCAGAGACTCACTCATGTGACAAGCAAAATCATTTTATTTTCCTGTCCTTTCTGAATCACCAATACCACTACAAAAATATCCACAGGGTGTCCAACTTAAAATATTGAACAGAGCATCTCTAAGCATCCAATACCTATGGCTTCATATAAATACAGGGTTTTGTGAAGGCTGCTGTTAAACTGAACTTGGTGAAGCAAGAGGGCTGTGCTCACAGGGCTACTGCCATCACTGGTAACTCATTTAACTGAGAAAGGAAGCACCCTGTCACCACTCACCACCACAGTGAGCCACAGGCTACTGGCCCTAATTTAAGAGATTGCAGAACAGAAGATGCCAGCATGCACAATCCAAAAGCCAGTCCTATTTGGTGTGTGATGCATCATTTTTGGTTGGGGTTAGATTTACTGTTCTCTATAATTCATCTACAAATGTATAGAAGCAGGTCTGCATTTTCCAGGAACACGTTTATAGAAGGGATCTGGCATTACGTTAGAACAAGAGAGGGAGCTGGACCAGGATGGGATGGTTTGCACAAGTAACTCGTCACACTGATCCAATGCTCAGAGCAGCGTAAGGTCCGAAATCTAGGAATGCGGCCTACTAAGTTTGTTAGCAGAAGGTTATCTTTGACCCGTCTACCGATGACCCTTAGTGAGCTTGCCCGTTGCCTTGCAGTGTGCACCGCTTTCTTCCATTACTCAGGTGAAACTGCTCACAAGATACCAGAGGCAGAACCTCGGTTGGAGACCACCCACTGGGGTCCAAGAGCGCCAAAGAATCAGATCCTCTGCTTCTGAACTTTCAGATAGAAATGGGCCAATACAATGGCATTGCAGAACCATGTCCCTGCTCTGTAGCAGTGACAGGAGAGGTGGGCGAGAGAAAGTTGCTGAACTGTATCTGCGTGGAACACATGGCCACGAAGAAAGAGCTGGCGTCGCTTGGGAGAGCAGTCTGGCTCTCCACCACCCCTGAGGCTCCATGCTAACGTGACCATTCTAAAAGTAACTGACCCCCCCCCCCCCACAATCTATCACTCACACTTTAATCCCTCTGCTCAGGCTTGTGTTTAGGTGTACTGCATAACTTTCTTAACCACTCTGCAGACTTACTTACACAATCTCTAGCACACCATATCCCAAATTCTAAAATCCCCACTTCCTTCTATATCCAACAGGTAGGCTGCTTGCTAACCCTGAAGCTTCTATGAAATATCCAAGAGCCTAGAGACCCACAAGTCCTACACAGGTGTAGCCTGGCTGGGGAGCTGTCTGCTGCCTGGTGCACACTGGGTGACCTCAGACAGGTGCAGCTGCTCCCCATCCCCACGTCGTGCACACTGAGGTGTGACTCTGGGTTGTAGACAATGACAGTGGGCTCCAGGAACATGCCCTCAGAGTGAGTCCTGTTTAATTTGGTTAAAAGCCATTTACAGGGGGTTTGAGCATCTCTTTGCTGAAGGGCTTTGAAGAACAGAATGCAGTGTAATCAGAATGCTTGGAATCAAGGGCATTGGTTTCCATGATCTCTCAGACTGCTTTTAGGCCTGGGATTCAATTAGATAAAAGCCTAATTCTTGCACACTGTATTTCCTCGTTAAGCATCCAACAGAATAAAATCAAGAGTTATTTTGAAACTGAAGGCAAAAATAAGCAAACGAACAAACAAAATCCCAAAGAATGAAGAAGAAACAAGATACAATTGCCACCAGACTTACTCACATTCATATTCCAGTGCAAAATATACTGGCTTTCCCGCCAAGTGGCAGAAGCTGCCAACAACCACTTGGCTTATTCGGGTATTTGCTTAAGGTCACCCGCATGGGCAGGACGAAGAGATTATTCAAGCAGGAACCCAGAAACATCAAAGACACAAAGATTACTCATGTTCTAATATTGTTACAAGTAAATGGGAATTTCTGGAAACTGTGGGGCATTTTACTGACCCTCACAAAGATGACAGAAAATAGCTCCATGATTGAAAATATTATTTTACTGCAGAGCCTTCGCCATTCCATTTTTATTAATGGTATGTAGCCCATACAATCATTGGCTGCAACTCTCAGCTGTTAGTTCTGTATTTTCCAAAGACGTAATAAATGGAATTCTTTAAAAAGGTGCCAGGAGAGAATTTAAAGGTATACTTTTTCTTATGAAGCAAAACCCTGTGAAGCTGAGACTGGGACTTTTGCTCAATTGGGAGCAGGGGTCTCAGCGAGATGGAGGAGAGGTTCATTTTAGGCACGGAAAAGGTTCCTATCATGGTAACGTGGCTCCCCAGGGCTACGTGGATGATACAAGGAACACCAAGCCACTGATATCTCCAAGTCTCTCTGTGCTAGCTTAGCAAAGGCTGAGATCTTCTCATGTAAGATTTCACCTTTGGAAAACATGAGGATTTCCCAAAGTCCTCAGTTTCAGTGTACACATGTTACTCTGGGACTGGGAAAGGCACAGGTGGACACAGGACAGTGCACCCATTAGCCTGGAGGAGTAGACAGCTTTAAGGAGAGAGAGCAGAGGACGTGTCCTCTGGGCCCAATGGACCACAGAAGCAGTAGAAGGGGACAATTTAGGAATCTAGGTGGGGCATCCTAACTGTAAGAACCAGGGTAGCCAAGGGTGGCTGGAGTGCTGGAGGCACTCAAAGGCAATGGAAGTGGGAGAAAGAAGAGAACAGGCTTTTGTGAGTGCAGACACAGAATGGCCACCTGGACAGGACAGAGAAATCACAGCGGCCACACAGGCAGGGCTGATAATGGAGGGTGGCTGTTGTTCTCGATGGCTGCCTCGGGCAGGGAGGGCTCTGTGAGGGCACAGCTGGAGTGGAAGTCATGCTGCGGCTCCTGGGTGCACCCTTGCCTCCCTGTTGATGGGGAAAAGGCCAACCTCAGAAGAAGGTGCCACCCCTCCCTCACCACTGCACCAGCCAGACAGAGGATGAATCGGCCCAGCGGGCACCTGGAGATGGGAGGCAGTGTTCATTTCACAAACGTTACACACCACTCAGTCTCTTGGAATGTCTTCCTTTCCCTGGACCATTGATCCAGCGCTATGAACACCAGCCCACAGGAAGCAGGGTGTCTTGTGGGTGGTGGGGATTTCTAGAAGCACTGAAGGCCAGTTGACATACGTGGGCTTCCTTGTCCATATACTTCTGCCCCATCCAAGCTCCTCTATCAGATCAGATCAACTCCCCCCTTGGCCTCAGGTCCCTGCACAACATGTCCTCTTCTAGGCGGCTTCCGTGGGCATTAGAGAATCTTTGTCAACAGTCTTTGCAGAGCATATGCACCACCTACCCAGAGCACATGGTATCAGGGTGACCTGAGGCGCTGCCCGCAACCCTGGAAAGAGTTCCTGGGCCACCAGGAGGGCAGAGCATGCGGACCAATGAACTCCATGCCACCCATCCCACAAGCAGGTGGCCCAATTGGCACTCAGGCCTGGATAGGCTTAGACTGGTAACACAGGACAAGGACACACATATTCTGAAAGAAGACTCGTGCTCTTTCTTGCAAAAGTGGGGACCTGGAAAGAAGCAGACTCTCAGGAAGGCTATGGACAAGAACACCCTAATGAAATGCCTTCCCTGCAGCCAAGGGGCACATGAGCAGCCACAGGGGGGACTTCAGCGCATCTGATCTGGAAGGCATGCTGCTGAAATTGCAATAATGGTCTGATGCAGTTGAATCCTGAGTAAAATTGCAGGTTTTTCTCCTGAATCCAGCGGGCACCCCCTCTCCACTCCAACTGAAAGAGTAGAGCACAGCCTGGACACGGTGTATTTCCCAATTAGCGTATCAACCACGCCACTCAGAAAAACCTTAAAAAAAAAAAGCTACATCCCAGGTTCAAAGCACTGAAGTTCTGTGAAAACGAGTACACCGTACTGTCTTCCCCTCACCCCATTAGGTTTGCACATCTGCTATCAAAGTGAAGTCAATTTAAGCCCTTGTTGATGTGACTAATAAGGTTAGGTAATTGGATTGGTGGCAGATTAATTAAATAGCAGCCAGCCAGCCCCGTCCTAGAGATCCCCGGGATGGAGGCAGGGTGGCTGGGCACAGCTGTTCTGTGCATGTGCCAGTCACTACCAAGTGACCAGTAGCAAGAATAGATGGTGGGCCCACCGCTTCAACAGCGCGGTAGGGGAGGGGCTGAATGGAGAACAGAAAGGAGTCAGAGAAGACAGACCAGGCCCAGAGGCAAGCAGTGGTCCCAGAGAGCCCTGGGCCAGGGGCTGGGAGGAGCAAAGGGGCTGAGATGGTCAGAGGAAGGACTGGTCAGCCCCTGTGACCAGCCACAGAGCAAGTGTGGCAGGGCCAGTGCACCCTGACCCCCACCCACTCGGGAAGCCAAGCGACAAGAGGCCTGGCCAACATGGGGACAATGAGGATACAGGTCTGGGAAGGGTGACATTCCACCCGGGAGGCTGTGAGACAGGCCAAGAGAAAAAAATAAAGGGCGATATCCCAGCAGAAAAGGAAATGGATTGTTTCCAAATTCCAAACAGATTAACAGAGAGACTTCTTTCACTAGCTTTGTTTTTTTGGACTTTATTTGAAAAATCTTTGGTGTGTCCCACTACTTGTCTATGAAAGGACAAGTAGAAGACAACACAGATGAATGAAGGGCCAGTGAATACCAATCAACAAATGCAAGTAGCTGAGCACGCTCAGCCTGACAGTGAGTTCTGGGGACCTGCTTATGCTTTCATTGGCCTGCACTCACTGGGGGCACATTATATGGCAGTGAAATTGCGAAACAGAAGTAAGTATTTACATCTACCTCACGGTATTACTCAGTTTAATTTTCTGGAAAGATGTCTCCTGGTAGTGAAAATTTTGACGTTGGCCCAGGGACAAACGGCTGGGACTAGAGGCAAAAACGCCACGGCTCTCGTTAGCTTTGTGCCACTTACGGACAAACCTGAGAGGCCGCGAGTCAGAAAAGGAAGCACCTTCAGAAGACTGTCTTAAGATCCGCTACAGTTCTAGCAAGACAGGAATGAGGCAAAAAGCAGGGCAGAAAGAAGAGGAACGTTCAAAGCTGACCTCTCATTCGCCTCTTTACTCCAACTGCCCTTGACCTTATTTTGACACAAAACTGCTTAAAAGCATGACAAGTGACCATGTTTGAAAGGTCTTTGATTTTAGTTTCCTGGGCTACTAACGTTTATCTATATAAATTCATTTTTCTCCATTACTTGATTCTTTAATTTAATAGCATCTTTTTTCACAAGGTCCATCTTTGAAGACTGATTCATATACAATTCAAAATGTCAGGTGCATTTTCAGCCTAGGAAAAAGCATTTTAAATTACAATTCCTAGTTCTGGTGAGGTAGTAATGAGATTGGACCCAATGTGGTACCAGTGGCAGTGGAGATGCGTCACATCTTATGGCAACAGTATAAAAAAATTTGGCAATGCTGTCAAAAGCTCTAAAAATATTTTGAATCAGTAATTCCATTTTGAAGAATGTATACTGGGAAACCATTCAGAAGAAATTCAGGCTATATGCATGAGTATGTTCACTGCACAATTATAGTAGTAAAAAATAATAGTAGTAATAAGAGTAGGAAGAAAAATCTGTAGACAACCTATATGCTCAACTAAAGGGGATAGGTAAGAAAAGACAAACCAACTCATTTTATGAAATGTTATGCCATCATCAAAATCATGGTTATTACATTTTAATCAAGTAAAATGTCTTTGACATATAGTCCAACAAAAGGAACAACAAAAAACACGGGCAACCTGTACAACATTACATCACGTATGTACAAAACCTGAGAGAGGGCCAGAGAAACAAAAACAGCTGTTCTTTTAAGATAGTCTCTATAATTTTTAAAATAAATAAATGTAAGTAAACCCTCCTCCCCTTTGGGAAGAGAGCAAGGGAGGAAGGGAGGGAGGGAGGGAGGGAGGACGGAAGGAAGGAAGGAAGGAAGGAAGGAAGGGCTTCATGAGTTTATTTTATTCACTTCTCATAACATCCCTTTCAAGTAGATTCTACTTTATACCAATGTTACAGCTCTGAATTGGAGACTTAAAGATGTTCAGTAATTTGCTCAAGACCCAGGTGGTACCAGGCTAAGCTGTGAATCATGGTCTACCTGACTTCAGTATCTGAACTCAACTCTTATTCACAGAGCAGAGGTTCTTTTAGCTTTGTGTCTGCTTTTTGTTCTAGAAATGGCAACATTTTTCTTCATGGCTATTGCCTTCATGCAATAATGGTGAAGACTGACCAATGGAAACCTAGAAACTATTCAAAGCTCCTTTAAACTACAAAGTACAAAGATGGGGAAGGAAAATCTACTCTTTTAAATGACAGACCCCACTGAAACCGTGCTGCCTTGATTGAATCAGTTTTGCTTTCCCTTCAATGTAGGAATTTTTGTTCAAAACCCCTCAAAAACCTACATAAAACACATATTCACTTCCTTGAATTACTATAGTCCTTTTACAAAGATTGCGCTCAGTGTAGAAGAACCCCTATCATATGGGTTCTTTTCCTGCCTCCTGCAAAAAACATGTGGCCAAACCATTAGCACACTAGGGAGAAAACCAGGGTGTTCCTGCTTGGGGGCGCGTACCCGTGAGCACTGAACGGGTCAACACTGTGCTTACGTTCATGGAGCCCAGAGAAGGAGACTTTGTTCTTCTCAAACATAAATCATTCAGATCCTGCTCCTCCTGTCACTAAAGCATGTTAGGAGCACTTTACATACTTTCTCTGAAGCATTCTCATCAGTTCCACTGCACAGGTAAAAAGATCAAGCCACACTCTTCAAACAACAGAAAGCAAAGCATTCAGACTTTATGATAACATGAATCGGCAATAAGCAGCGAGTCCCAGAGAACACAGTAACATCTGACTGGCTGCTCGTACCAAGGAGGGAGAAGAAGAGGCTTTTATCCAGGGCTTAATGTGTAAGGAAATCCAGATAAAAGTTAATAAGGAAAAGCCAAAAACAGAGCGAAATTCCCTTAAAGATGAGTAAAGGATGACAGGCTTCTTTAAAAAGGAAAAGTCCTTGGATTTTTATCTCTGAGGCTGTTGGGAATTATGTTTTCCGTGCACAACAACTTTAGCTCTAGAACCACCTAAGTCTTTTTCATGGTCTTCAGTCTTGTTGTCCATCTTCTCCACTTACCGCACACCTATGTCCTTACCATCTGGAAGCTTCGGGTCGAATGGAATTCGCATTGCATCATATCAAAGAAGATGGGGATGGTAGCTTTGCGCAGCTCCGTCTCAGGAATTAGTGTCATTTCTAATATTGGACCAACCATTTCTGGAATGAACTTTATCTTGTGTTGACCTTGAATAAAGAAATGCATTATTCAGAAATATAAAAATGACTCTAAAATGGGTTTTCATGGACAAAACAGAACACAAATCATTGTGAGTCTGAATGTTGGGCTTTTGGTCATATGCATCCTTTTCTTATTTGCAGGCATTTTGAATGTGTCCAGCCTTTAGCATAAGAAGTGAACTATATTCTAAATGTCCTAAGTGAAACCATTAAAAAATCCATCCAATACAAGGCCTGCAGCCACGACTTCTCTATTAAGGAAGGTAAATGTCTGTTTCATAAACAGGCAATTCCACCACACAGAGCAAAGCCATGCGTGGCTAACAGGTACCCAGTTTTGGACAGAGCTGGGCTGGGAGGTGGGACACATGGTGTCTCAGTTTTAGACAATGAACAAGAGTTGGCAAAGCAAGGGAGTAGAGTTTATGGTCTCTTGGGTCCTCTGTATCTCTCCAACATCTGAGGGAGAAGAACATGCTATTCGGAACCTTTGTAAATAGTGCAGAGTGATTTCCGTAGCACTCCGAACGACTGCAATCAACAAATCAAAGCATAGGCCTCAGAATATAAAGTGAAAATAGAAATGATTCTGCCTTCTTTGGCTAAGGCTTGTTTATTTAAATCACTTCCTTACATATGCTTATTTAAATAACTACTTCATTGATCTTATCACGCCTAACTTCCCAGATACGATTTTTAAAGAATTCAGGGTAAGGATTCTCAAAAGTTGTACTATTGCCATTGTGAGTGATAATGAGTATTTTATCAGCGAACACCTACCAAGTAGTTACTGAGTGACAAGCCTGTAGAAAAAGTCTCACTGGACTCATATTAACTTTGTGAGGTGGCTACTATTCCTCTCTTTTTAAAAAAGAGACTTTACTTTTTACAGCAAAACTGGGAAGCTACAGAGATTGACCCTCTACCCGCTGCCCCACACATGCACAGCCCCCTCAGTATCAGCATCCCCCTAGGGTGGGTGCCTTTCTTAGCTTGTGCAGATGAGAAACCTGGACCATTTTCAAGGCGGTGGCACAGCTCAGTGGAAACGGGAGCAGGACTGGAACGTGGGTCTGTGATTTTGAAATATCTGCTGTGTCCCTGACTCCCTGCCTGCTTGTCACGGCATCTTCCCACCTTCCCTGAATAGAAATGGTGCTGACTGTCCACACCGCTCCCTTACCTCTCTGCTGTAACAGTCACCCAAACCCGAGGACAGTAACCTGTCATTTTATCTAGCATTCCTGGAGAATCGTAATTCTAAATAAACTGTGTGCCCCAGAAAGCAGACTGGATTCTGGCAGGCACTAAGCCTTGTTTTTTTCCTTTCTATTTTTTTTGGAAGTCTTGGTGTCCCACCTTTCGAGGCCTCTGCCTTTCACTCAGAGGCTGCCAACTCCAGTCTCCTTACCCCACGTTTTGCTGCCACCATGCCCCACCCCTACAGTGGCCTCCATACCCTAGGGGTCTGCTGGCTCTGATCCCTGGGGGCTGGAGCGACGTGGGTGGGCTTAGAGAGAGCCCAGAATAAACAGGGAAGATCTGGGGGAAGGCAGAGGAGAGATCGACCGCAACTGCCTCCCTATTTCACTGCCTGGATGAAGCTGCTGGGAAACTCATTTCTAAAAACGTGGGGAGATGGCCTTCTCTAAGGTGATACGGTTACATTTAAAGATGGGTCCCATCAAGAAAGTAGTCTTTTAAAAATCCTTCCCTCCTGCCTTAAATTTCAGAAATCTTGATTTGATTTCATTTCACACCATTATAATTTCTATAATTTCATTTCCAACATAGAAGAAGGCACAAGAATTAAGTGTTTGAGTGGATTATTGTGAAATTTTGTTATTAACACCAGCAATTTACTCCGTTAATTGAACCTACTAATACTTTTACACAACCAGGAAACAGAATGGATGCTAAAGAATTTTGTTTTCTTCAAAACTCAGATCATACACATTTCTGAAAAACAACCATTAAACAAATTTGACTATTACAAATAACTACACTTAATGAAATACACAATCCTCATAAACAACACATTTCTGAAATTTGTAAGGGTGTACAAACACACCAATAAAATATTCAGTAAGGAACCTCAATATAATTAAAATCTTAGTTTGAAGATTTACTAAATGAGCAAAAGTGTTTTTAACCAAGGCTACAATAATACAATTCTCATCAACTTCCCAAATGCTTAATATTTCTGAAAGGCATGTAACTACTGCAAAGCATTCTCTTAAAAATGTTGTTATATTCAGCCTCTCAGGTGACACTTTTCATGTATTATGCTTAAAAATGTCAGAGCCAATGTTTCAGAAAACAGATGACAGTGACAGCGAGTTGTTCATCAACCACAATTGAGTGTCACCGAGTGCCCTGTCTGTCACCGACAGCTTTGTGCCAAGCGGGAGGGACATTAAAGCAGTAACAAGTAGTTGCAGGTGCAGGGATTGGGAAATAAGTTATGAAAATGATGGCTTCCTAATCTTCGATGATCACCCCTGTCATTAATACAGAAACCGCTGGCGTAAGGCAGGCACTGAGCTCTATTTCTAGTGATATCCCTGGAGAGTTAACCTTTGCAAAGGGATGGTCCTTAAGGTGACCCAGGGCTGGCTGCGCTCCACTAGTCATCTTTTTTTTGACATTTGCATTATGGATTTCCCCCAGAGCAGATCTTGCTCAAATTTAATGATGAACCCCGGTTTGGAATCAATGAAAATCAAGGTGACTCTGCAGTGTAGACTTCAGAAAAAGAGGACACACTTTTTTTTTCTTTTGAGACAAAGGAGGAACTGGCTTATGACTGGATCACAATGGAAATGTCTCACCTCCAGTCACCTTGCCAGTCTCCTAGTTACCGCTCCCAAATTGTTCAAAACCACCCTGGAGTCCTTCTAGTTTACACAACCTGGAGTCTCCTCCGGGAAACCAAACTGCGCCCTTTTTGGGGAAGCCAGATCCCCCATCAGCGTCCTCTCCCTGGGCATCTGCATGAGCACTTCACAATCACAAATGCTCAGAAATCTGGGACATTTTAAACCATGTCTTACCCCAGGAAATCTCCACATAAGGGTAGACACAGCAAAAGTTTCCATTACTCAGCCAGGCTGATGAGGCCTGACTGTGTAAGGGTTTTAATGAAAAGCACACAATTTGTTCAGTCCTCCCAATTACCCATGAAGGGAATTCCTGCTTGAAAAAATATCCCAGCCTGAACGCAGCCCCCGAAGAGATCTTGCTGTGCGCCCATTTGTTCTGGCCAGATTGGCAGCACTATGCCGGCTCCAGGGCTCTGTAGGTGATAAACAAAATGTAAATCGAGGCAGCAAAGGCGACAGTGAGATGGGGCGCTCCAGCAGGCTGCGGCACCAAGCGCGCTTTGATGAATAACTGAAGAGCTGGGTAAATAACCACATCCCCCACCCCCACACCACCTTTTTGTAGAGAGAGTCTGCTTTTCATTTCTCCTTTCAGACTCAAAATATGACAGGTTTGGGAGGAAAAAAAAAAAACCAACACACTACTCTGTCCCATGGGGCCGGGCTATGTTTGCACTCACATTAAATTGATCAAAACAGACCCCAGATCCTTGCTCTGAAGCTATGCTTAGAGGTGAGATATCAGACACTCATCTCAATGTAGCACACACATTATTGGAAAGACTCAAGGAAGAAATAGTGTCATGGAGTATTTGGCTTGTTAAAATAAAAATCAAATGGAGACCAGCCTTGAAAATTCCCTGAGCACACAGACCAGTTTAGTCATACAAATAAAGCTTAATCTAGCTTATTCTCTACAAGGCTAACTTGACCTGGGTCATTTCTTGCGGATGCCTCTGGAAATCCTAAGCACAGCTTAAACCGTTTCCCAAGGCTGATATAAGGTAACCACGGACCAATTCCCTATCACTTGAGAAAACTCTAATGCTGTAACGGGTCACCGTGAGGAACTAGCAGCGGTGCCTCCCCAGTACACAGCCGTTCACGACAACACGTCCCTGAGCTGCCTTCTAGCCTTGGGTTCTAAGAGCTCCTGACTCACAGACTGTCTCTGGGGCAGGTGCCGCACACACTTTTCCTAATTACTACTTCAGTGACCTGCTGGTGTGACTTCTGGTATTGGTGAACTTCTGACAGGCTCACGGCCTGATCGAGTGATAGGTGACTAATTGTAAGATGATAAATCCATCTCATTTCTATTTATATTTTCTCGGCAGAGTTGCCAGATTGGCCTGCCAACATGTTCCCAAACCTGAGCCCATTAAAGAAAAAAAAGCTGTGTAGAAAATAGGTTGTTCCCATCTTGGGAACCTGAGAGGGGCTGTCATGAATTGCTCGAGTGGCAGCCAGAGCAACGACATTCCCGGGTCACCCCAACACCTGAGATCCGCAGCAAGAGAGCCAGGCCGCCTGAGACCACCCACCGAGGTAGTCTTGGCTACTCTGAGGGGCTGCTTGGGGCTGAGCCTGGGGGCAGCTGATACTCTTATTAATTGTTTTAATTAAAAAAAAATAATTTAATTTTTTTTACCAGTCATGTTGGTCAATGGCTCTTGCTGTTCCCAGGTCTAGGTCCTTCATCGACCACAACCATGGTTTACATTTGACCTCTTGGCCGCTTCTCATGCCAGAGTCCACCTTCCTGGCTAAGAAGCTGCATAACACATCTTACGCATTAACCATAGTATTCAAATCAGCAACTGACAGGATGAAATGGGGCATTTGCTCTCTTAACAGCATCCTTTACGTTGCGAATCAAATGTCTCCACTGCCTGACGCCTGTTTGGAGCATCATGACAGGAAATGGGGATAGAACCAATGACTCCAGGACAGCTTTAAGGATCCGATTCAGCCCAGGGGCGCGCCCTCGGAGGGTCAGGCCGTCCCGGGGGCCTGGAGGCGGCACCACAGGGAAGCTCCCACCTTGCTGGGGCCTGTTGCACCTGCCTGCATGGCAATCGGGGAGATGGACAGAATGAAATGGAGCCAGTTCCAAATGGTGGCCAATCTCAGGGGCTACAGAGCTGACTAGGAAGATTTTTATAAAAATAAATCCAAGAAAACTAGAATGGCAAGCGCGCCCAGCAGTCAGGCCAGCTGAGGTCCCAGATGAGTTTTGGAGGCTCCATGCCTGGCAGTGACCCTGCAGAGGCCACAGGGTGGGGGGCACGGTGCACGAAGGGGCCAGGAGGAGTTGGGCAGCAGCTATTTATCAAACAAGAAAAAAGCATTTTAATATGTTAGTGATCAGCCTGAATTATCTTCCCAGGTGGATGTCTCCAGTTATCCTAAATGATGCAAAAATTATTACCAACCCTTTTCAGAATGAAACACTGCCATTTGAAAACATTTCAGACCGTCCTTTTTGGGGAATACACAGCTCACAGTTTGTACTTTAGAGGTGAGACTGAACAACACCTAAAAACGTGTTGCCACTCTCTTAGGAAGGGCCGGGGGAAAGCTGGCCTCAGAGAGGACCTTGGGCAGAGCAGCAGTGCAGGCTGAGGGCTGGCCACGGCAGGTGGGGCTCACATCACCCCCACCAAGGACGCTGGAGCCTGGGAAAGCACTGGACTCTCTCCTGTCCAGCAGAGAACAGCTCCCTTCATGTCCTCTCTCAGCCTCTCTCTGGCCCTTCACTGCCCCCTCTCTAGTGGGGCTCTATTCAGTCCCTTCCTGGTGTGTCCTGAAACGTCAGGTTTGCCAAGACAAATGAGACATGCACCTGTCAGGGCATGATCAGTAAGAATGAATCATGAATGGCCCCTCCCTGTTCTAGAAAGCTTAGCATTTCATTACTGAGACCACCATAAATATATATAATAAATAAAATACATATACATGTGAAATTATTGAGCTTTGGGATTGGAAAGCTCTTAAACAATCTCAGTCCAACTTCTTTATCTTACAAATGCAGATGGAAGCCCAGAAAGACTGGGTCCCATGACTGAGGCCATAGCCAGGCAGGGGCAAGGTAGGATGAAACCACAGTGGGACCCATGAAGTCCCTTCACTCAGAGCATGGACTTATCCCAGGGAAGGCAGGAAGGCCAGAGACAGGACAGAGCCTGGAAGGTTCTGGGCTGGAGATGGAGCAAACCCTTTGATAGCCAAGAGCCAATACTTAGGTTCTGGACATGGAAACTGCTGCAGCAAAGTCCCTGGTGATGAAGGAGCACAGAGCCTCCTTAAGGGGTCCTCAGCTGCCCCTCGGACTGCTACCCTAACAGCATGCAGCGTGCAGCTTCTGCTTCCACGGAGAGGAAAGCAGACAGAGCCATTCCGACCAGCAATTCATCTCCACCCGGGAGCTTCTGCACTAGATTTTTACTTCTGAGAACCCAGCTGGCGCCTCAGGTCAAACCAAGCTTCTTGATTTCCATGTTGTTAGTGTTACTCATAGAGTACCTTATAGTCTTTCCCCCCACCCCAAGGTGTTCTGCATTTATTTGTCTCTGTAAAGACTCATTTGAAAAAGACTCCATCCTTTGTATAAACAGACAAAAACTATCTGAAATTGTAATTTTCCCTAGAGAGGTGACAGAGCCTTCCTTTACATGTGTTTGCTGACATCCGGGAACTCAGAAAGATGAGAAGTCAAATCCTCTGAGGAAATCTGGCTACAACTGTAAAGCAGGCTGCCATGAACTTGCTAATCACAAAACCAAATGGCAGGAGTGGCCCTCAAAACCCTGCCTCTACCTGCTGTAAGGGTCTTCAGGAGGGTGATGGAGTCCAGTTTCATGCTCATCAAAAACCACCTTGTTTTATTCTGCCCAGAACTAAAGGTCCATGAGGGCACCTGCTTCGCCATGCTCTCCCGCCACTACTCAGAGATCAGGAACCTATTCAAGAAGCAAGCAGGTTGGGATGCAACAAAGCTGACCCAGCCCTGGTGGGACACAGGAAACCCTGGTGCAATAGGTAACTAGACGGAGAAGTAGAGAGACGCTGTGAGAGCAAGAGAACTCCATTTTAAAAGGCTATCTTAAGAAAAAAGCCTCAGCCCTGACCTAGTTCTAAGAAAACTTTGTTCCAGTTACTGGAAAAACCACCCATTGTTCCAGTGACCCTCACCCCAGATAGTTCCCTAGCAACGACCTCAAGGTCCAGACACCCAAGGTCCAGACTCTCCTGTCCCTTAAAGATAACATACCTTACATGTTACATCAGCCGGCAGCTTAGCACCAGCCGGACTCAACCAATAAAGGATGTACAAGCCACCCTTACTTTAAATCATCCATCAGCAGAGGCCAGGTGCAAGTTCCTTTCTTCCTGCACCTTGTAATGCATAAAAGCTTTGTCTGCCTTGGGCTGGGGGCTCTCACTTTGGAACCGCTGCATCAGTGACAGGTGTGAGTCCGAGCTCGAGCTTGAAATAAATGACCCTTTTGTGTTTGCATTGGAATCGGCTCCTTGGTGGTCTTTTGGGGACTCACAACTTGGGCACAACATTTGGGGGCTCTTCCGGGATCCCCAAGACCCCCAGGACTCCCGACCCAGAGGATCTGAGCTGGCCAGTAAGAACTTTGTACATGTGTGTGATGCAAGCTTTATGTTTATTGTTCGTGTTGTGTGTTGTGCTACACTCTTTCACTTTCTGAAGGTCAAGTCTGAGGCTGAATTGGAACACTTGTACCTGCAGGGCTGACGGGCCCACCTGTACCTGTAGGGCCGATGGGCCTGTTTGAGGGAGAAGAAGTGCCCCTCATTTGTTTAGGACCTTCGGGTCCTAATTTGGGGGAACGAGGTGGGTTGCCCCTGCCGTCATCCCACTTCCGATTCTGCTTCAGAATGACCAAAGGCATTTTTTGTCTTGCTTTTTGTTTGTCTGCATTACTTGGTGGGCTGTCGATAGCTTTTTATTTTGGGAAAATGGGTCAGACCTCTTCTACTCCATTTAAGGGAAGGACACAACCATCCCCCACTGGGGAAGCAGAAGCTGCTCTGAGAGCGGAGGGTGGAGGTGCTCCAGTAGGAAGCCCACTCTATACCAGACAAAGGGTTCAGAGAGAGCAGTCTGCCTCCGCCACTTGCCCCTGTGAGCCACCAGTTCCCCAGACGTGGCAGGGGGGGGGATCAGCCCCATCACTACTGGCCTTTCACCACTAGTGACCTCTACAATTGGATATCAGTAACTCAAATCTTTGCATCAGTTTATCTGAGTATGTGCTCTTTTATGAAAAGTGTTGCTAACTGTAGTCATTGGGTCTCAATCTGCATGTTTATGTGTCTAGTAAAGAAAAATGTTTTTCTACCTCCAGATGGTATTAATAAGCATTAATGCTAATTTAAGTTAAACTGAAACAGACATGTCCTTATACTTATCAGCTGCCTGTTTACCGAAAGTCATTTCAATTGATGTTATCTGTTAAATCTTTCAAGAAAAAATGCTTAAGCTTAACTCTGTAATGTTCAGTAAAAGTTTCATGAGTAATCTAGCATAGTTCTGAGTAAACTAAGTGTAGCAAGTGCACATCTTAATAATTGTGTGTTATAGGGTGTTACAATGTGTATACCTACAAACAGCCTGAGAATTTTTGTGGTAACCAAAATTCTTAGAGTTTTGCTAAGTTATATGAAGATGTTTTGTGCTCAGTAAAAATTGTGCTGTAAAGCACATTTCCAGAAATGATAAAAAGTGTTAATAAATGTATTAATCTAAGGAATGCCGGTGTTACAGTTTACCATAGCCTATTTTTCAGTGTTCACTGAAAGTTAAAGTTCCTAATAGTTTTAAGTTCTAATTAAAACTACTTAAAGTAATAAAGAAAACGTCTCTGCTTGCTAAAAAAGATGTGTGTTTTAACAAGAGAAAGTATAAAGAATGAAAATTCATTTTATTTAGGGTAAAAGAAGGTAACTGTTCTAAAGTACAGGTGTTTATTTAAAGAGAGAGAGCAGTGAATGTAAAAAAAAAGTAGAAAGTTTGTGGAAAAAATTGACATGGTCGTGTTATGTAAAATTAAAGCAAATGAGTCTTGATATCAAGTACACAGCAAAACTAGAATTTTGTTCTCAGTTAATAAGACAAAGTTTTCTTAAACTGTTAGCCTGCTCTTAATGTTGACAAATTGCAAAGAACTTTCTAATTGTTTTTATCAAAGCAGTTTCTCATGCTTAAAGTCTCAATGAGTTCTCTGAGTATTTAAGAAAATGAAATCTTCATATTAAAAGGACTGTAAGCCAAGTGTTGTTAACAACTGAGTAACCTGTATTTGCATTTAAGCCTTTTTATTGTCATTCTAGTTAAACACCTATAATCCTATTTAAGCAAGTGCCAAAGAACTAATTAACTCTGATATTTTCCAGAGGGCCCCTGGAACATGTCAGAGGAATTTTTTCTCATTAAAGAAAGTATTTGGCTAAATTAGCTTATTTATCTGATATATAATTACCTGGAAAACACTGCCAAAGAGAATGATGCTAAACTTTGTTGCTGGATGTTTTGTGTTGCAGAAATATCCAAATTTCCTTATGTCAACTGTCTTGTGGTAAGCTCTCGTCAGATCTTTAGCCACTCTCATTTACAAGTCTTTTGTCATTTATAGTAACTGTTTTATTACTCCTGAACTAGTAAAGAACTAGATTTCAGCAGAACAGGTATTGACATAAGATTAAGTAAACTAAGGAAAATGATTTTGTGGCTTTTTGTTTCAAGTGTTACTGATGAAGTGTTTTAAGCTTTTTCTCTTAAGCTGACAACAGTTTAGTAAATGACAATACCTTTGTAGCAGAATTGAAACATTTATCTTTCTCTCTACCTGATCCCTCCAGAATCTGACAACTCTCAGTGACTACTTTTATATTTCATAGCAGTATGTTTGTTTGCCTAAGTTCAATAAGAATCTGCTTTCCTTGTAAGAGGACCAATTAAAAACACTGGTTATATTACCAAGGCTTTGACTGGAATGTTATTCCTGAGAGACACGTGTATAAACTCATATTAACAGACAGCTTTAAAGAACTGAAGTTGACTTTATAAAGCCAACAGAGCCCCTTGGAAGAACTGGCCTGGTACCTTGCTTACAGGATTCCCAGCAGCCTTACCAGGTGAGTAAAGAAGGTCACTTACTGGCAGGTGCAGGAACCTCAGAATGTCTTGGGGACCTCAAGAAGAAGGGAATTCACCCAAATCTACAGGTACTGCAGGCAAAACCTGATGGCAAGTCTGGCTTGGCTTTCTGGCCTTGAGAGGCCTTTAAAAGTCCAATCTGAAGTTCCTTATAAAAAGTTCCATCAAAGCACATTTAAAAGAGTCTATGTAATCAATTGCTCTTCTTGCTGCACTTATGCAAATAATCAAGCCAAGTGTTAATTATTTTCTTAATCTAGTTACTAGTAATAAAAATAAGAGTGATTTTAGAGAAAAGTATTGTTTCAGTAATGCAGCCTTATCTATATTGAGTCCATGCATTCTTTAATCTTCTTGTCAAGTTTGTCCTTCCAGAATAGAAAATCCAACTCCAGATGTTGCTACTTAACCTAATAACATGATTTATTCTGTCTTGCCTGGAAGCCACGAAACTGCAAATAGTGAAAGCAATAGAACCCAGGATGGAAACTCCCATCTTCTGAAGGCCTCCCAACTGACCATTGATAGAGACCTAGCTGCACCCCTTACTGTGCCCCCTCTCAGCATGAAGCAGCCAGAACGGTCATCGCCCCCTTTCCCTAGCAGCAACTAGAGTCTCTATCTGTAAAGAGAAGAATGAGACAGGGACTGTGAGTGTAGTCGGAATAGGAGGAGGGCCTCCAGAAAGGGCGGGTGGAATGTTTGCAGTCAGAGCAATGTAACTACGGGCAAGGGAACTCCCTACTGAAACTGTGTTAAACATTAAGTTCTAGAGTCTTTCTTCAGTGGGATGAGTTGAAGCTCAAGAGGCGAGGGGCAGCATGGCCTGGAATGTTTGAGTGTTCCACAGATAGGGGAGGGAGGGTGTCTCGGCATGGCCCATAACTTCACTGGGGGCAGCCCTAGCAGGCAGACAGTGGCCCGGCCCACCTTGGGGGCTGGGCAGGTGGTAAACACTTCTCCAAGCTCTGCCGTCTGATTGTGACAACTTGAAGCTTTTAGATCCTGCTTCTACTGCAGTTGCAGCAGCATTCATCCTGCTGGTTCCTTTACTTGACATTAGAATGCAAAAGGAAATATCTAAGCTGGTCTGTGAGTACAGTGAGACAACGAATTTAACTGCTTCTGCATTATCTGAACTCAATCAAAACTAGGAAAAGTATGAATTGTAGTGCTTCAGAATTGTGCTACCATAAATTATCTGCTGTTAAAAGAACATATGAGATGTGAACAGTTTCCAGAAATGTGTAGTTTTAATTTGTCTGATTTTTCTGCTTTTGCTATGTATTTGTCTTCCTGTTCTCCTAGCATGTGTACGGAGTGCAGTTGCTAATCTTTTAGAGCCAATACACACTTGTGCTACTTTTCAAGAATTAACTTCAAGAAATAAGTGAATCATATGCTGATTCCCCACCTGCATTTGCTGCAAGAATATAATCATGTATATTATGATTTTATCCAGAATTATAGCTGTTGGCTGTCCTCTCTTTTATATTTTATCTCCCTGTTTAGTCCCAAGAGATGGCTGGTTAGCCAAAGACGGGTAAGATTCCTCACAGGAGGAACAACCTAAGACAGGCACAGTCGCAAGGGACCTCAGGTGAGCAACATGGGAGCCAACTAAGGTGAGGCATAGAACCTCACCCCCCCAGATGAAAGAGACATTCCCTGTGACAGGCTGTGTCACAGGTCGAGCCCTGCTAATCATTATTACCTTTTGTATATATCTCTGTCATTTAAAAACTCTGGGCCCATGATTGGACCAATGTATAAGAAAAGGGGGGAATGTGAGAGCAAGAGAAACTCCATTTTAAAAAGGCCATCGTAAGAAAAAAGCCTCAACCCTGACCTAGTTCTAAGAAAACTTTGTTCCAGTTACTGGAAAAATCACCCATTGTTCCAGTGACCTTCACCCCAGATAGTTCCCTAGCAATGACCTCAAGATCCAGACTCTCCTGTTCCTTAAAGATAACATACCTTACATGTTACATCAGCCCGCAGCTTAGCACCAGCCGGACTCAACCAATAAAGGATGTACAAGCCACCCTTACTTTAAATCATCCATCAGCAGAGGCCAGGTGCAAGTTCCTTTCTTCCTGCACCTTGTAATGCATAAAAGCTTTGTCTGCCCTAGGCTCGGGGCTCTCACTTTGGAACCGCTGCATCGGTGACAGGTGTGAGTCCGAGCTTGAGCTTGAAATAAATAACACTTTTGTGTTTGCATTGGAAGCAGCTCCTTGGTGGTCTTTCGGGGACTCGTGACTTGGGCACAACAACGCCTGCCGCCTTGCAGAGGGGAGTAGAGCCCCTGGAGGCGGGGAGAGCAGAGGCCTCTCACAAAAGCCACTGTAACCTTCGTGGGCCAACCTGCGGGAAGGAAGGAGCACCCAAGAGATGCGAGAGAAGCCTTGCTCGGGCCCCTCCGTGGTGCTGGAGAAAGATGCCCAGGACACCGCAGCACAATACCAGCTGAGGGAGAGGACAGAGGCCAGTAAGAGCTTAATCTCAACTAGGAGAGTGGCCAGGTTCATTGAGGTCATCATATTAAACATCGTGAGAGGACACTGAATTATCATCAGATTATTTCTTTAAGGTGGTTACCTACAGAACTACGTGGCATAGCAACAAACATTTTCATAGAGAATTCTGTGTCACTCTAAATAATATATTAATAAAATTGTATTAATTATGTTACCTTTTGTTCTTCTCCTTTTCTTGTTTATTGTAGTTAAGATGAGAAACTTAAAATGAGACCTACCTTCTTACTTAACTTTTAAATGTACAATAGAGGATTAAAAATCCTAGGGATCACGGTGTGCAGCAACCTCTAGGACTTACTCATCCTGCATGGCTGAACCTTGACTCTCTGACCAACATGTGCTTTCCCACTTCTTGCTGCCCCCAACCCTGCACCTGGCAGCCACCATTCTACCCTCTACTTTTATCAGTCTGACTCCTTCAGATACATCATGTAAGTGGAATCATGCAGTATTTGTCTCTATGACTGACTTATTTTACTTAGCAGAATGTTTTCTGGGTTATTCCATGTTTTTGCATATGCAGGATTTCTTTTCTAAAAGGCTGAATAATATTTCATGGCATACATATATGTACACTCCATATTTTCTTTATCCACTCATCCACCATTGGACGTTTAGATGGTTTCCATATCTTGGCTCTTGTAAATAATACTGCCATGAGCATGGGAGTGAAGATATGTCAACGAGATCCTGATTTCCATTCATGTGGATATAGACCCAGGAATGAGATGGCTGGATCATATGGTGGTTCTCAAATTTTTAATTTTCTGGAGGAAACACCATACTGCTTTCCAAAGCAGATGTATAATTTTACATTCCCACCAACTCTGTAAACTCTTCAGATTTCTCCACATCCTTGCCAACACTTGCTATCTCTTGCTTTTTATTCATAGCAGCCATCCTAACAGGTGTGAGGTGACTGATACCTCATTGTGGTTTACATTTGCATTTCCCTGATGATTAGTGATGTTGAGTACCTTTTCATGTACCTGTTGGCCATTTGTATTCCTTTTTTGGAGAACTGTCTATTCAAATACTTTGCCTATTTTTAAAATTTTATTTTGGTATCATTAATCTACAATTACATGTGCAACATTATGGTTATTAAATTATACACTTCATCACGTCCCCCTCACCAACCCCATTACAGTCACTGTCCATAAGAATAGTGAGATGCTATAGAATCACTACTTGTCTTCTCAGGGTTGTACAGCCCTCCATGCGCCCCCCCAACATTATGTCTGCTAATCGTAATGCGCCTTTTTCCCCCTTGTTAATCGCTTCCCACCCATCCTCCCCAGTCCCTTTCCCTTTGGTAACTATGAGTCCATTCTTGGGTTCTGTGAGTCTGCTGCTGTTTTTTTCTTTCAGTTTTGTTTTCTTTGCTCTTATGCTCCACATATGAGTGAAATCATTTGAAACTTGTCTTTTTCAGCTTGGCTTATTTCACTGAGCATAATACCTTGTAGCTCCATCCATGTTATTGCAAATGGTAGGATTTGTTTTCTTCTTATGGCTGAATAATATTCCATTGTGTATATGTACCTCATCGTCTTTATCCATTCATCTACTGATGGACACTTAGGTTGCTTCCATTTCTTGGCTATTGTAAATAGTGCTGCAATAAACATAGGGTGCATGTGTCTTTTTCAAATTGGGCTGCTGCATTCTTAGGGTAAATTCCTAGGAGTGGGATTTCTGGGTCAAATGGTATTTCTCTTTTGAGATTTTTGAGGAACCTCCATACTGCTTTCCACAATGGTTGAACTAATTTACATTCCCACCAGCAGTGTAGGAGGGTTCCCTTTTCTCCACATCCTCGCCAACATTTGCTCTTGTTTGTGTTTTAGATGTTGGCCACCCTTACTTACTGGTGTGAGGTGATATCTCACTGTGGTTTTAATTTGCATTTCTCTGATGATTAGCGATGTGGAGCATCTTTTCATGTGCCTGTTGGCCATCTGAATTTCTTCTTTGGAGAAGTGTTTATTCATGTCCTCTGTTCATTTCTTAATTGGATTATTTGATTTTTGTTTGTTGAGGTGCATGAGTTCTTTATATATTTTGGATGTCAACCCCTTATCGGATACGTCATTTATGAATATATTCTCCCATATTGTAGGATGTCTTTTTGTTCTACTGACGGTGTCCTTTCCTGTACAGAAGCTTTTCAGCTTGATATAGACCCACTTGTTCATTTTTGCTTTTGTTTCCTTTGCCCGGGGAGATATGTTCATGAAGAAGTCGCTCATGTTTGTGTCCAAGAGATTTTTGCTATGTTTTTTTCTAAGTTTTATGGTTTCATGACTTACATTCAGGTCTTTGATCCATTTTGAGTTTACTTTTGTATATTGGGTTAGACAGTAGTCCAGTTTCATTCACTTACATATAGCTGTCCAGTTTTTCCAACACCAGCTGCTTAAGAGGCTATCATCTCCCCATTGCATATCCAAGGCTCCTTTATCATATATTAATTGACAGTATATTGGATTTTCTATTCTGTTCCACTGGTCTGTGGGTCTGTTTTTGTGCCAATACCAAATTGTCTTGATTACTGTGGCTTTGTAGTAGAGCTTGAAGTCTGGGAGCGTAATTCCCCCTGTTTTATTCCTCCTTCTCAGGCTTGCTTTTGCGTTTCGGGGTGTTTTGTGGTTCCATATGAATTTTAGAATTATTTGTTCCAGTTCATTGAAGAATGCTCTTGGTATTTTGATAGGGATTGCGTTGAATCTGTAGATTGCTTTAGGAAGTATAGATATTTTGACAATATTTATTCTTCCTAGCCAAGAGCATGGGATGCATTTCCATTTGTTAGGGTCATCTTTAATTTGTCTTAGGAGTGTCCAGTAGTTTTCAGGGTATAGGTCTTTCACTTCCTTTATTAGGTTTATTCCTAGGCATTTTATTTTTTTGATGCAATTGTGAATGAAATTGTTTTCCTGATTTCTCTTTCTGTTAGCTCATCATTAGTGTATAGGAAAGCAACAGATTTCTGTGTGTTAATTTTGTATCCTGCAACTTTGCTGAATTCAGATATTAGTTCTAGTAGTTTTGGAGTAGAGTCTTTAGGGATTTTTTATGTACAATATCCTGTCATTTGCATATAGTGACAATGTGACTTCTTCTTTACCAATCTGGATGCCTTGTATGTCTTTGTTTTGTCTGATTGCTGTGGCTAGGACCTCCAGTACTATGTTGAATAACAGTGGAGAGAGTGGGCACCCCTGTCTTGTTCCTGATCTTAGGTGAAAAGCTTTCAGCTTCTCGCTGTTAAGTATGATGTTAGCTGTGGGTTTGTCATATATGGCCTTTATGATGTTGAGGTACTTGCCCTCTATGTCCATTTTGTTGAGTTTTTATCATGAATGGATGTTGAATTTTGTCAAATGCTTTTTCAGCATCTATGGAGATGATCATGTGGTTTTTGTTCTTCTTTTTGTTGATGTGGTGGATGATGTTGATGGATTTTTGAATGTTGTACCATCCTTGCATCCCTGAGATGAATCCCACTTGATCATGGCGTATGATCCTCTTGATGTATTTTTTAATTCGGTTTGCTAATATTTTGTTGAGAATTTTTGCATCTATGTTCATCAGGGATATTGGTCTATTATTTTCTTTTTTAGTGAGGTCTTTGCCAGGTTTTGGTATTAGAGTGATGCTGGCTCCATAGAATGAGTTTGGAAGTATTCCCTCCTCTTCTATTTTTTGGAAAACTTTAAGGAGAATGGGTATTATTTCTTCTCTATGTGTGGTAGAATTCAGAGGTGAATCCATCTGGCCCGGTACTTTTGTTCTTGGGTAGTTTTTTGATTACCGATTCAATTTCGTTGCTGGTGATTGGTCTGTTTATGTTTTCTCTTTCTTGCTTGGTCAGTCTTGGAAGGTTGTATTTTTCTAAGAAGTTGTCCATTTCATCTAGGTTTTCCAGCTCATTAGCATATAGATTCTCATTGTATTCTCTAATAATTCTTTGTATTTCTGTGGGGTCCATTGTTATTTTTCCTTTCTCATTTCTGATTCTGTTTATGTGTGTAGATTCTCTTTTTCTCTTAATTACTCTGCCTAAGGGTTTATCTATTTTGTTTATTTTTTCAAAGAACCAGCTCTTGGTTTCATTGATTTTTTTCTATTGTTTTATTCTTCTCAATTTTATTTATTTCTTCTCTGATCTTTATTATGTCCCTCCTTCTGGTGACTTTGAGCCTCATTTGTTCTTCTTTTTCCAATTTCAGTAATTGTGTCTTTAGACTATTCAGTTGGGATTGTTCTTCCTCCTTTAAATAGGCCTGGATTGCAATATACTTTCCTCTTAGAACTGCCTTTGCTGCGTCCCACAGAAGTTGCGGCTTTGTGTTAACTGTTGTCATTAGTCTCCATATATTGTTTGATTCTGGTTTTTATTTGGTCATTTATCCATTGATTATTTAGGAGCATGTTATTAAGCTTCCATGTATTTGTAAGTCTTTTTGTTTTCTTCGTACAATTTATTTCTAGTTTTACACCTTTGTGATCTGAGAAGTTGGTTGGTAGAATTACAATATTTTTGAATTTACTGAGGTTCTTTTTGTGGTCTAGTATGTGGTCTATTCTGGAAAATGTTCCATGTGCACTTGAGAAGAATGTGTATCCTGTTGCTTTTGGGTGTTGAGTTCTGTAGATGTCTGTTACGTCCACCTGTTCTATGTGTTGTTCAGTGCCTCTGTGACCTTACTTATTTTCTGTCTGGTTGATCTGTCCTTTGGAGTCAGTGGTGTGTCACACGTCTCCTAAAATGAATACATTGCTTTCTATTTCCTCCTTTAATTCTGTTAGTATTGGTTTCACAAATGTCGGCGCTCCTGTGTTGGGTGCATATATATTTAAAATGTTTATATCCTCTTGTTGGACTGACCCCTTTATCATTATGTTATGTCCTTCTTTATCTCTTGCTACTTTCTTCGTTTTGAAGTCTATTTTGTCTGATACAAGTACTGCAACACCTGCTTTTTTCTCCTTGTTGTTTGCATTGAAATATCTTTTTTCATCCCTTCACCTTTAGTTTGTGTATATCTTTGGGTTTGAGGTGAGTCTCTTGTAAGCAGCATATAGATGTGTCTTGCTTTTTTATCCATTCTGTTACTCTGTGTCTTTTGATTAGTGCATTCAGTCCATTTACATTTAGTGTGATTATTGATAGATATGTACTTATTGTCATTGCTGGCTTTAGATTTGTGGTTACCAAAGGTTCAAGGGTTGCTTTTTTACTATCTAACAATCTAACTTAACTTTCTTGTTAAGTTATTGTATACACAGTCTGATGTTTCTTTATTTCTCTCCCTTCTTATTCTTCCTCCTCCTTTCTTTATATACTAGGTGTTTTATTCTTTGCCTTTAGTTAGTATTTGGATGGTCTGCTTTCTTTGCTATGATTTTATTTTCTCTGGTGACATTTTTTTAGCCTTAGGAGTGATTCCCTCTAGAGCAGTCCCTTTAAGATGTCCTGTAGAGGTGGTTTATGGGAGGCAAACTCCCACAGCTTTCGTTTGTCTGGGTATTGTTTAATCCCTCCCTCAAATTTAAATGATAATCATGCTGGATACAATATTCTTGGTTCGAGGCCCTTCTGTTTCATTACGTTAAATATATCATGGCATTCTTTTCTGGCCTGTAGGTTCCTGTTGAGAAGTCTGTTGATAGTATGATGGGTCTTCCTTTTAGGTGATCTTTTTTCTCTCTCTAGCTGCCTTTAATACTCTGTCCTTATCTTTGATCTTTGCCATTTTAATTATTATGTGTCTTGGTGTTGTCTTCCTTGGGTCCCTTGTGTTGGGAGATCTGTGGGCTTCCATGGTCTGAGAGACTATTTCCTTCCCCAGCTTGGCAAAGTTTTCAGCAATTATTTCTTCAAAGACACTTTCCATCCCTTTTTCTCTCTCTTCTTCTTCTGGTACTCCTATAATGCGAATATTGTTCCATTTCGATTGGCTGCACAGTTCTCTTAGTAATCTTTCATTCCTAGAGATCCTTTTATCTCTCTCTGCCTCAGCTTCTCTGTATTCCTGTTCTTTGATTTCTATTCCATTAACAGTCTCTTACGTCTCGTCCTGTCTGCTGCTAAGCCCGTTGATGGCTTGCCTGATTTCTGCATAGCCTTTCCTCACTTCCCTCACTTCCTCCCTCAGCTTTTGTGTATTTCTCTGTAGATCCATCAGTATGGTTATGACTTTTATTCTGAATTCTTTTTCAGTAAGATTGTGCATGTCCATCCCATCAGGCTCCCTCTTTGGGGTTGTCTGGCTGATTTTAGTCTGGAGTATATTCCTCTGTCTTTTCATGGCAATAGAAGTGGTCGCTGGTAGGCGCCACATGTGTCAGCTGGGTGAACAAAGTCCCTTCCTGCTTGTTGTTCTCCTTGCCCTTCTCCCGGGCCTGAGCTGTTTTCCTGCACACCAGGAGGCAGTCTCTGGGATAATCCCCTGAACTGCCTGTGTCCTGGGTCACCCTCAGCCTACCCTATAGCACTGCGGGGTTTGCAGTTACGCTGGGTGCATTCTGGTCCCCTCGGTGTCTTCTGGACCTCATTTGGGGGGCTCTTTCCACTTAGCTGCATGCCCGCCAGGGGTTGTTTCTGTGAGGTTGGTACAGGCAGGGCCATTCCTCTGCTGTTCCGCAGCAGCGGCGGCTCCCAGACCCTTTGCGGCACCGGCCAGGGAGGGAATGAATGGCAGGCTGCTGATCTCTGTGGGAAGCCTCGACACGGCTGCTTTGCCTGGCTGCTGGCCAAGGGGTCCGAAATTCCCCAAGAGTCCCAGCCTGCTGGGCTGAGTGCGCTGGGACGACTTTGTTCTGCTGCTGGGCCCTTGTCTCTTTAAGACTTTAAAAAAAAGCGCCCGCTTTTCTTTCGTCCTGGGGAGCCAGCTGAGGGAACCCGCTTGTCTCCATCTAGGATCCTGCCCTTCTGTTTCTCTAATCTCCGAAACACCATGTGATGTGTGTCTGTGCTCCCAGCGCAGATCACCAGGGCTGGTTATTTGGCGGGCCTGTGCTTCCACTCCCTCCCTGCTCTGAATCTTTTCCTTCCGCCGGTGGGCTGGGGTGGGGGAGTGCTCAGGTCCCGCTGGTTCGCGGCTTTGTATCTTACCCGCTTCATGAGGCAGTGAGTTCTTGCAGGTGTAGCTGTAGCCTGGTTGTTGTCCTGTATCTTCTGGTCTCTCTTTTAGGAATAATTGTATTTGTTTTATTTTAATAAATATATATGGTTTTGGGAGGAGATTTCCACTGCCCTGCTCATGCCGCTATCTTCCCCGAAGTCCCCCTTTGCCTATTTTTTAACTGGTTATTTGTTCTTTGCTATTGAATTGTAGGAGTTCCTTATATACTTTGATTTGAACCTCTTAACAGATACAGGGTTCAAAAACATTTTCTCCCATTCCATAGGCTGCCTTTTTCATTTTGTTGATTGTTTCCTTTACTGTGCAGAAACTTTTCCACTTGATGTAGTCTTACTTGTGTGTTTTTTTGCTGTAATTTCTAAGAAATCAAGCCAAGACCAATGTCAAGCAGCTTTTCAGGCTTATGTTTAAGTTAGGTTTAAGTTTTCAGTCCATTATGAGTTGATTTTTGTTTATGATATAAGATAAAAGTCCAATTTCATTCTTTTACACGTGGATATTCAGATTGCACACCTTGTATCCCTTCCCCATTGTATATTCTTGGCTCCCCTTGTCAAAAATCAGTTGATTATATATGCATGGACTTATTTCTGAGCTTTCTATTCTGTTCCCTTGGTCCATATGTCCGTCTTTGTGCCAGTACTATAGTGTTTTGATTCCTGTAGACACATAATATAGTTTGATATTAGGAACTATGATGTCTCTACCTTTGTTCTCCTTCATCAACATTGTGTAGTTTTCAGTGTACAAGTCTTTCACTTCCTTAGTCAAGTTCACTCCTAAATATTTCCCTCATTTTGATTGTAAATGAGATTGTTATCTTAATTTCCTTTTCAAATAGTTTCTTGTTAGTATGTACAAACGTGACTAATTTGTTTGTTGATATTGTATTTTGCAACTTTTCTCAATTTGTTTATTAGGTCTAAAAGGTTTTCTTGGTGCAGTCTTTAGTGTTTTCTACATAAAACATCACGCCATCTGCAAACAGAGATAATTTTAATTCTTCCTTTCCTATCTGGATGCCTTTTATTTGATTGTTTTGATTGGACTGATTGCTTTGGCTAGGACTTCTAGCACTATGTTGCATAGGAGGGTTGAGAGTGAGCCATCCTTGTCTTGTTCCAGATCTCACAGGAAAAGTTTTCTGTTTGTTACCACTGAGTATGATATTACCTGTGGGCTTGTCATCTATGGTCTTAATGTTATCCTATACCTATTTTGTGCAGTTTTTATCATTAATGAATTTCTTCAAATGTTTTTTCTGCATCTATTGAGATAATCATATGAGTTTTATACTTCATTCTGTTAATGTAGTATGTAAGTTTTATTGATTTACCTATGTTGAACCATCCTTGCACCTCAGGAATAAATACATCTTGAACACTGTGTATGAATGAACCTTTTATGTGCTGTTAAATTCAACTTGCTAGTATTTTTTGAGGAATTTTTCAACTTTGTTCATCAGACATAGGAGCCTATAGTTTTCTTTTCTTACAGTGTCTTTGTCTGACTTAAGAAAATGACTTTGGAAGTGTTCTCTTCTCTTCAATGTTTTGCAACACTCTGAGAAGGACTGACGTTAGTTCTTCTTTAAATATTGTGTAGAATTCACCAGTAAAGTTATCTGATCCTGGGGTTTTCTTTGTTGGAAAATTTTTGATTGCTTATTACTTGTTATTTGTTCATATTTTCTATTTCTCCATAATTCAGTCTTGATAGGTTGTATGTTTCTAGGAATTTAGCCATTTCTTCTGGGTTTCCAACTTGCTGACATAGAATTATTCACAGTAATTTCTTATGATACTTTTTATTTCTGTGGTATCTAAAATTTCATTTTTGATTTTATTTATTTAAGTATACTCTCCTTTTCCCTAGTTAATATAGCTATATATTTATCAGTTTTGTTTATCATGTCAAAAACTAACTCCTAGTTTTGACAAATTTTTCTTTATTTTACTATTCTCTATTTCACTTATTTCTGCTCTAATCTATATTATTTTCTTTTTATTGATGTTAATCTTAGTTTGTTTTTCTTTTTCTACTTTCTAGAAGTGTAAAATTAGCCTGTTTGAGACATTTCTTCATTAGTAAAACCAACAAGATGGACCAAATGGACCTAACAGACACATGTAGAAGATTCAACCTGACAGCAGCAGAATAACCTTTTTCTCAAGTGCACAGGGAACATTCCTCAGGATATATCACACATAAAACAATTATTTAAAAATTTAAGGAGACTGAAATCATATTAATTATCTTTTCCAATTATAATGAAATGCAACCATCATTAACAGAGGGAAAATTAGAAAATTCACAAATAGTAGAAATGAAAAGGCACGCTACTAGCAACCAATGTGTCAAAGAAGAAATCACATGGAAAATAAGAAAATATCTTGAGACAAATGGAAATGAAAACAAAACATAGCAAAAGTTAAGAAATGCAGGAAAAGCAGTGGAGGAAAATTTATACTGACAAACGCCTAAGCTAATTTCTTATTTTAAAAATACTCATCCGTTGCAATTTTGATTATACAAGCATGTTACGCTGCCACCACCTGGTAACAGTTTACCCATATACAAGGTCCAGTATTGAGTAGGTGAAAAAACCCTTTCGAAGGTAGCATATGTGAAATTGAATACAGTGAGTGATGGCATGTGTGACGGTAGGATGAGCTATGTTGTTTGATGCCTGAAAAACCTAGGGAATGTTAGTGAGACCCAAGAGGAAAGGCGTTCCAAGGCAGAGCTCTCTTCGCTTGACTCAAGAGGACAGTCTATTGGTTTTTGCATTTGCCCAACCAATCAGATTTTCTTCCCTTTACTTTGGTCTCCTACCTCTTATTTATCGAAAACAGTTATCACAAAGGTAGCAGCTGCTTTCTGAGAAACAGAAGCAATTCAGGTTTTTAAGCTGGCCCAACAACAACCAGGGCTGATGTCATCAGCCACCACAGATTCTAGATATTCACCACGATGCCCGAAATCCCCGCTACTCACCAAGGTTGTACCACATGTCTCGGATTTCGAAACCAATCTGTCTCCTCATATCTCCATACCTGAAAACCAGGGAAAGGAAAAACACTGGGTGACCCTGTAGAGCATTTGAAAATCAGACTTAGATTATTTTTAAGTGCAATTAAACTCTCCCATTGTTGAGACAAATAAAGAGAGTCTCAAAGCTTCCACTTCTTTTTCTAACCAAAAGGGATTGAAGGAGGAAGAATCCAGCCCGGGGACTCTCACTTCATCATTACAGATTATGTAACATCCTCCCCTCTGTGGAAGCATAGTGGAGGTGGTAGAGAATAATGAAAGTATTTTTCTTTCTTCAATCTCTAATGGCAAGAGAAAGAGAACCTGGCTCCTTGGCCTAAGGGGGAGATTGTTTCCGCGCATGTTGTTAGCATTGAGGCCCTGCAGACACAAAATGAAACCCTACAACCCTGCTCAAAACGAGCAGTTTTCACATGTTGAAATTAAGCCCTGGAGTCTATGATCAGAGCAGGGAAAGCTCTTCCACATATATCTCCCATTCCTCTTCAGCATTTTCAATGTAAAGAATGGCTTAACACCAGAAGATGTCAACAGATATTCCCCTATTTTTGCTTTTTATTTTTTATCAGGGAAAATAAATGCTAATTTTCCTCCCACTGGGACAGCAGAGGAGGTGTGTGTTTCGTGAGTAAACAGAATTTGATGCTTCAGAAGATAAACCTTTATTAGTTTGTGAGCAATTTAACTTTTTCCTTTATTGCCTAAGGAAAAGGCTGATTATATTAAAAATAATAATTTGCAAAATTATCCCACAGTATTACACTTTAGCAGCTCTGGCATCAAGCCTGCTCCATTCGTCCTCATGTCAGCTGATGTGGAAAGGAAATCTCTGATTACAGACAACCGAGTAGCAGCTCTTGGGGCAAAGATCCTGGCTGATAAATCAATGACCACAGCCACTACCACCTTATTATAAAAGTCTCCAGTGTCCTAATTACCAGTCTGTCACTTATGGCAGGAAAAGGCTATAACCTGATACTCTCAACCAGGGAAGATGAGACCCACCTGGCAGGCTCCCTCCCAGAAGTCAGCCGTGGGGGCACCACTGCTGTACAGGCGCCACAGCCCACAACCCGACAGTCACTGAAAGGGGAGCATGAGCCCGTTCTGAGGAGGACAAACTAGCCCTCTGGAGTAATGCATTACCTTCAGCCCAGTCCACCAACCAGTGGAGTGCTGACACAGGTAAACTCAGTGAGTGGGACGGGGATCTCAGGCATGGAATGCACCCACCACGAATGCCACAGTGAGGAGAGGCTGCCCACCCTCAGTGGAAACTCACCAGCAGCAAAGCTACAGGACCTGAGTTTGTGGGTGACAGGAGAGCACCTTTCAATGTCCAACCACACCCCAGATTGCCCAAGGTGTATGTGATCAGACAGCCATCAAGTCATGCACCTTCTCGCAGCTTGTAGATCTTGTGCCCCAAATTCCATTCTACTCCGCAAATGACAAAGTGGTCCCAGCACCTGCTGCAGCCCAGGCCTGGAGGGGATGCGGTCGGCTGGCTGTGTGGTGACCCAGGACACTGGCATCTTCTCACATTCACCCGGGGACAAGGATTGTGGGGGGTAAAGCCGTACTTAAATCCCCCGTGCTGACGGTTCCTCTGACTGTGAGGCTCTCCTGAGTTGGGGGATGAGGCGCCTCTCAGAGGAGGGGGTGTCTGGCATGACGGGGAACAGAGCATCGCCGGGAGAACCCGAGAACGCAAACACCCCCAGCCCCTGCCAACCTGTGTTCACACCTCAGCATACCAAGGTGGCCGGTGACCTGACGTTAACTGACTCAAGCTTTAAATACTCTTCCGACAACCAAGTGATTCCTTCTCATTCCAGGATAAAAGCTGGCAAAAAATAAGAATGGCTGACACTGGGTGGTTTGGGTCATTCAGGAGTGACCCAGTGCCTCATGACTTGCAGTGATTTGCCATTGCCCCAGAGCTGGAGTTGACTGCTGGACGCCAGGACACCCACATGGAGGGGGGAGCCTGGCTCTCACCATGCAGACCCCTCCCCACCCCTTGAGGTGCAGATGGAGGGTGAGGGCCTCCACGTATCTGATTTCCATCTTTCACGTACACTTTCCTGTCTTGTATCTGGAAAACAACATGCCTTCGCAATATGTGGGAATGGGGGATTCCAAAGCTCTGAAAGCACGTTCCTCGTAGGAATTAGGCCTGTTGGATAAAGGTGCTAAAAGGCTGTTTTCATAGTCAAATAAGACAAAGGTGCTCAGGGCCTGAACAAAGGTAAAAAGAGAAGGAGCTACAAGGTAAAGGGCAAGATTGAATACCCTTGATTGAGAGACTGATCTTTTTAGTTTTAATAAAAAGGCAGCTTTGATGAATCTACAACATGTCTCAGAGTAATCCCCACATAGTTAAAACTGGCACCAGAGCTCAAGAGGGACTCCCAGACCACATGTACCTTTTTCCTGAGGAGGAAAATGAAGGTGATAATGGAGAATGTGTGGGCTAATGCCCATTATCTGGAAAAAGAATTCCAGGCCTGGTGGAAACCTCGGACGTCATAACCAAATTCATCTCTACCGATGTATAGTTGAGGAAACTGAACTAGTCCTAAGGGGAGAAGCAAAAAAGAGGACTTGGCTGAGGTCACAGGCAAGGAGACAAGAGATGCCAAGTCTTCAGACTCCAGAACCTGAGTCCCGCTTCCTCGAGGGCACACCCGAGGACCAGCAAGTGTGATGTCTGTGATGTCACAGCACAGCATTGCATCACATCTCTCCAAGAGCATTTGTTTCATTTGATTCTGGCCATAAGACTATGAGGTGAGCATGAAGACCTTGTCATAGCCATCTTTCCACTGAGGAAGCAGAGATGCCTGGTGGTGAACCGAGGTGCCTGGCTTAACAAAACTAGAGCAGCATGGGGGGAGTTACCTGGTACTTCCCACATTACCAGCTCACCCACGCCCACCCACAAGGTGAAAGAGCTCCTTCAAACTGTGAAGGAGGCAGCCTTTCCACAGCCCAAATAGATCAAAGATCTCACAACCAGGTCTGTAACTAAGACCTAAAATGGAGTAAATCTGGTCTCTGAGGACTTATCTCAGTACCTGGTTTCTTCATCCCAAGAAGCAGAAAACCCATATCCACCAGAGATAGCCCAGGCTTGGGGGTAAGGCTTACCTGAGCCCAAATCTAAGTACACTGGGCAAGTTATCTGACCTCTCTGACCCTCAGTCTCTTCATCTAGAGTACTGGGCTAATGATACATGACTGCATGATACTCGTCTCCCAGGCTCTTTGAGAATGAGAGAGATGATGCTCCCACCCGTCCTAGCAAGCACTCAACCCAGGCTAAGGCCTTCCTTGAGAGGCTCAGACTAGGGCTCATCACAGCATCCCCCTCATGTCTGCAGGGGTCATTTCGATGGATTCGTTCAGTGGGCATTATTCATTGATTCGTTAATTACTGAATCCTTACTGGAGGCTAGGCATAGAGATAAACGGGAATATTAATGTTAATGTGGAGAAGAGACAAGATCCACAGGACTTGCGGGACTATTAGTGTGGCACTAGAGATGGACAATAAACAAACAATCACACAAGATACACACAGATATGTACATACAGTACTTCTTTTATGAAGGCTGTGGTCATGGCTCTTTAGGCAAAACAGGAAAAGAGAAAGAATTCAGCGGATCCAGGCTGGCTGTGGTAATTGTTCCCGGGGAGTGACGTTTGCCCTAAGATCTGAAGGTGAGTGTGGACCACAGCAGGCAGTGTGTCTGCAAGACAGAGAGCCTGCCCCTTTCCCCGTAAAATGCAAGGGAGATGTGCTGTGAACAAAGCTGCAGAGGTAGGTTTTTTAAAGTATTCTTCTAAGTTTCAAAACCTTTTGAAATAAGAAAAACTTACTTTACTAACTAGTATGCACATAAATAAATATGTACACATTTTTTAATGAAATGATACTCAACCTTACTAGCTTCAGTGAACTCTGATGCTTTCTCATATTCACACTAGGACACAAAGTGTCTTACAAACTGAAGTGGTCCATCTGGCTGCTAGTCAAAAGTCAGCATTTCTACACATGACTCCTGTGTCCTGAGCCCCGATAATGTGAAAGCCTAGGGTGGAGATAGAGAGAAGTAATGGTCAGGAAAAACATGCCATTGACATCTCTGTCCTTTGTTGAGAGTTACTAGCACCAAGGATGTCTGAACTTTGAGTCAGTTAAATTTTCTTATTATAGACTTTGATTCCTAGTGGTTATTTATTTTATGGTTCATTAGCAAATTTTATACTCATTTTGAGTTTGACATAATCAGTGCTCAGAATGGTAGAACCTGTTCTTTTATGTTACTCCCATGCACTTTGGCAAATGTCTTTGGAATGAGTATCTTAATTATCTCCCCAACCTAGGTCATCAGGAGGGCGAAGAGCTTAACAGGAGGACATAAACAGGCAGATCTTCTGATCCTGGAACTTTCTATTGTTTTGAGCCACGATTCTGTCAACCAGGCAGACATAAGGAGCTGCAGGGCAGGCAGAGAGGAAGGGCCAGGCATGGCATGAGGGGTGACTGGGGGCGGAGTTCCACAGGGAAGCCCTTACTCAGGGGCACTTGGTGGGATTCCGGAACCCTAAGGCAGTAAATGGGCCCAAAGAGACAAGCAGGGGCTCCCGCATGGGCATAATGTCACCCCACCTTCTGATCCTATGGGCTTTCCCTCTAGAAAAAGATACGGAACTACCAGCTGCGCTCTCAGTCAGCACCCAGGCATTTGCTCAGACCATGGGATCACTTCCCATATCACGGGGCTTCACACCCTGCCCCAAGCCCTCCAGGCCCAGCTACTCACTTGTACTTCAACAACACAGTGCGTCTCTGCTTTGGGACTCAATGTCCCCTTTTGGGACTGGATGTTGTTCACATTTGGCTCAGACAGTCAGCCTCACGCACTGCTCATCCTCCTTTGCGACCCCGCCTGGAAGTTTACCCGCTCAGAGGCCTCTGGCTCCCTTCTGGCTGATCCCCCAAGTGCCAGTAAGGGCCGTCAGCTGCCAGGGCACCAGTGAGCACTTACCCTCTGTCTTGCTTGAGGGTTTCAGCCCTGGGCAAGTTCACTATGGATTCGGTGAGACTGAGAAATGACAACAGAACATTCTTGGGGTAAAAGAGTTTATAACTGGCTTTATTCTCCTGGGGACAGGTCGAGCACTACAATCCAGCCTGCCTCCAGCAGTCTGCAGTTCTATAATCCTTCTTGTCTCTGCCTCAACCCAGAGCACTGGGATAAGCTCTCTCTATAGTGACTCAGTCAATAACAGCTTATTGCCTACGGGTGTGGAAGCAGCAGCCAGTAGCTTAGGGTCAGGTGAGGATCCTGGCCATGGGAACTTCCATTTTCCCCACACCCTCCAACTGTTATGATATTTGCATATCTACCTCCCCCCAGACTGTGAGCTTCTTATTTCTGGGTTCCTAGCACCCGGGCTCTGGCCTGACTGAGCAAAGAGCAGGCACGAAATCCAGTTTTACTAGCACAATTTTAAGCAAATCAAAACATTTCTAGGCACTGGATGTGTCTAGAAAATTTAAGCACTTGGGGAGGACATTTCCAAATATTTCTTATGCAGGTTTTACTATTTAGAAATAAAGCTGCACATTGACTATAACATGTCTGAGGTATAGTAGGAGGCGTGAAGACTACAACATACAAAGCAGACTGCCACACAGTCTCAAAAGTCTCAGACTCAGAGGACACTTTCTGCTCGGTCACCTGTCCTGGCCACACACTAAGTCTGTGCCCCTGGGACAGGCCCCTCAGACTGCACAGGGGTGGAGGCTGCCCTGCCAGAGCCTTATCAAGACAACTTCTAGCATGCTTGGGGTTTTCCCTTGGGGAATCCATGAGAAAATTTCAAAAGAAAATCCAGTCTCTTTCTGCCACATTTGTGAGAGACAGAATACAAAAAGCCCGCTTCAGAAGCCTGGCTGGATATGGAAGGGAGACACCAGCTGGCCATGCTTAATTTTTCTTGGCTTTGAAACCTCTGAACTCACATGGCTATGTGGGATGGAGGCTAAGGCCCTGTGTGGTTAATGTTTTTATTAACGTTGCTTAAGCTCAGACTGCTAACAGGCATGCCAACAAGAGAAAGAACCTGAGGCAGAGCTTGCCCGCCCTGGCCTGGAAATGCTCAGCCTCAAATCGTTTTATGCTGAAAACCACAAAGGAGATGCCAGTTTTTTCAAGGCAGATTTCTGGTTTAAATTCACTTTTCCCACAGGCAAATCTAGGGGTTGGATGGCCACATGCTGGGCAAAGAATGGGTTCTGTTGTTGGCTGGAGCAGGGTTGGGTGTCAACCTCACTCCAGTGAGCCCTGCACACACGTGGGCAGATGAATCCACCTGCTGTGGATGGGGTCTCCTGCAGGATGGGTACCCAGGGGGCTGTGATTCCAGGCTAGCTGTGGATGAGTGGTGCTGAGTTCTCAGAATTTGCTGGTTAACACCGTTTCACTACAACAGTTCCCATCATGAGAGCATTTAAACAAGGACAGCACCAGCCACGAGTAGCCACCCCAAACTTCACCCAAGGGATGTAAATTTGACCAAGTGGAGGCACCCCTGTTGAGCCAATTTCAAGAAGGTGCCCGTATAGGTCTGTCTAGTGCAAAGGCTAGTGATAAAAACCCGTGGTGGCTCTGAGGAGTCAGGCCACTTGCTGCACACCTTCCCAGCAGGTAGCATTGGGCACCCACTTTGCCAACCATTCTGGTACATTCCATTGTTTCCAAATTGTGAACACGTATCTGCAGCAATGGCCAACAGACTGAAGCCACTCAGCTGGGGAAGCTGGAAGGAAAGAGGTCAGGTGAGAGCTGACCTTCATGGAGATGAGCACAGAGGAAAGGAGTTAAGGTTCTAAAAGCAGCCCAGCTGAAACCCTCGGGGTCTGTACTGCCTGGATGAGAATGACTGGGTGTGTGACACGGGTCACACAACTTGTTCACACAGCACCACCATCCTCCTCTGTCAAACAGGGATGTTAAGACAACCAAATAAATTGTTTTCATTTTGGTTTTAATGATTTGATGTGAAAAATGTGCAGGAAGTGCTCAGAAGTCGCCGGCACATTGTACATGTTCAGATATTTGCTGAAACGATCTTACTCTCCAGGGATAATGTGCTCCCAATGCGGCCTGCACGTGAGCTAAGACGTTCACAGAATATGAGAAGGGCTGAGCAGCTGTCACCTTCTGAGACTCCCTCTGGAAACTCTAACCTCAGTGAGTGGCACTGCCTTGGAACAGGCGACTACTGCAGAGGTGTGATGAGAACAAGCAGGGACCAGTGACTGGGCAGCCGAGCCACTGGAGAACTCTGGCAAGAGTGCCTATGAACAGGGTACTCAGAGACAGGGATCAGGGGAACTGTGGCAGAAGATAAGAGGCAAGACCCGCAGGGCGCCCAGAGATCGGAAGGACACCTAGGCAAGAGCTCTTTTCTTTCAGTGGACCGGAGCTGTGCAGCAGGCAGGGCTGAGGGAGCCAGGCAGGTGTGTGCCTCCTGCAGCTTTCCTCAGAGGAAGCCCTTCTCAGAGCAGCTCTTGCAGCAAACAGGAAAACGCCATGTGGAATGACCCCAGAATGGGGCACAGCAAACGCAATTATCTCCCCAAACTCCCATTCTGTGTGGTGCTAATGGTCTTGAATTACACCGACTTTGAAACCACCAGAATGAATCCTGCAATTTCAGATCCTGATTCATGGGTTAGAAGAGGCAATACCGGATTCATGATTCGAAACCACCCTTTCATTACACCATGATTACATCTCAATTTGTACCAAGTTGGCTTAGAGACTGCAGGTAAATTATGCTAATAGAGTTGCAGGCGCCTGCCTGTAATTTGGGGGTGGGACTAGACTTACTTGTTAAGGATTTTGGCTCTCTTAGCACTTGAAAAATTCTCCAGTTGCAAGGACTCTTGTGTGAGAAACGCCACAGCCAGGTGAAAGTAGTTGTTCCACAGCTGAAAACCAAAAAGGGAGACATGCTCAGTTGTCGAGCAGTTGAACATTCGGTCTCAGCAACACTCTGACACATTTCTCATGCGCCCAGCACACATTCCCAAAATGTCAGAAAAACCACCACACTCACAAGTACAAACAGCTGACCAGCTGTGGGTGGAGTGGCTCAGGACAGAGTGTGGGCTCTGAGCTCCCAGCACACGGGCCCAAACCCCAGCTCTGCCCCTTCTCAGGCAACCAACCTAACCTCAGGTGCCTCGGTGCCCTCGGAGGTGGAATGGGAATTTCAATAGTACCTACTTTACAGGGTTGCTGGGGATCAAATGAATAACCACACCAGAGGCTTTCCAGTGGTGCTGAGCATGCGGATGAGCATGTAATGAACACTGCCTCTTACTCTTACTGTTTTATGGAGCCCCTTGCTTAAGAGTATATGTATCTTTATGCTTCATTATTTTGTCTGATACTAAAAACATACATAAAGGCTAGACAATGAAGGAAAACAGATGTAAAACGAACAAACATCTTACATTTCAAGGATTTACAGACTCTACATGGCTTAAAAGGCAGTTTACTATGAAACGATCCTGTGCGCAAGCTCTGCACCGTGGCAGCTCGGGGCACCTGGACAGGAACTTGGATTTGCAGCTAGAGAAGTATTTTTCAGCAAAAAAATGTTATGCCCAGGAGGTTCCCAAAGAACAAGTACCCCTGGTCATGGTCATGTTTAAGACCAGGTCAAGAAAACGAAAATGAAGGGAGACTTCTTCGCTCCAAATGGGGATGTTCTGCTGGCTCGTGGGGCTCCATAAATGGCACTGCTGGGCCGAGAAACCTGGGACTCACTTTGGGCTCTGTCCCTTCCCGCATCCCACCAATGAGCAATGACATACCGCCCAAATCCCTCCACCTGCCCCGCCCTGGGGCTGCAGCACAGTCTGGGTCACAGCCCAAGACAGCCTGCTTCTGGTCTCTGGCCTCCTCCCTCCCAAACCCCCCAGTTCACAGTGCAGCCAGAGGGTGCTGGCCCCAAATGAGGGGGCCACACTGCAGCTTAACTCCCTTCAAGAGTGCCCCATGCCCTCTGACACTGAAGGTGAGATGCCTGCCTCCGCTCTCAGCCTTTCCATCCACGCTCTGCACCCGGCCTTCCCATCAGAGCCTTGAACTGATGCTCAACCTGCCCTTGGGCCTTTGCAAAAGGGTACTGTCCCCATCACCGAGTCACAGCACACCGGAGCCAGCTGTGTTCACCCTGACAGGACCTCGGTCTGTCCCAACAGTGACACTCGGTCACGCTCCCAGCGTACTGTTGGCCTGCCTTAATCGGCCCCCTCTACGCCCCACAATGCGGTGGGCTGGGGCGGGACCCCACGTCTGGTGTGAGCCTGGCGCAGCAGCAGCAATCCACCGATAATAATCAGTCATGGAGGGAGGAACCTATGGGGATTTATCAAACGCAATGTTAAAATCTGTGGACACTTCTGGCCAACTGGAAGGCAGTGCTGAGCGCTTCAGAGAGGCCACTGAGATGAGAATCCTATTCTGAGCCTCTGTGGCATCCCCAGATTATCCGAGTAAGCCAGTAAAATTGCAACTTTTATTATTAATTAGTCTCACCGTCTACCACAATTACTATTACACAAGTTACCAAGTGATAGCAAAGAATCTCGATTAAAAAGGAAAAAAAACAGGTGTGGCCACGTCACCACTGAAAAGGTAAACCGAATCGCTGAGAACTTCAGAACCAAGGCAGTGCAAGGGTGGAAGCGGCCAGACGCAGGCGCTACTTTAAGGGTCCAAGCAGATAAGAAAGGAGATACATTCCCTGTGAGGCGACGGTGCGTGTTTCAGACGAAAAAGGGCAAAGGGGTGCAAGCACATTGAGAGTGGGCGTTCTGTTTCGTCGGGACAGAAAGGGAAGGCTTCCAAACACATGTTGGTAATAGTCATTCTTCTGGGAGAATTTACAGAACCATGAACTCAGAGCCAGTGCACTGTAAGAACAAACACACCTCTGTGGACCTCTTCTCAGCATCACTTTCACCTGCTCCTGCTGTCTTGAGGGCAGCGCCAATGGCTTGGAGTGGGGCAGGGGACAGAGACAAGTGGGACGACCCCCTAGGAGCTGCACCCAGGGGCTTGAGTCGGTCCTTCACAGACACTCCTCAACTGCTCGTTCTGGTACCAGGGGACATTTTGGGGGAACTTCTGCTGCTCCCAGTGGGACAGAGCCTAGACAGAGTTTCTACCATAGATCCCATCTTGACGGCACCTTCAAAGTTCTTTAGAGGAAAGTTGTGGGTCTCGGTTTTCTCATGTACAAAGCAGCGATAGTGTTCATTACATCCAATGAGATAGTTGTAGAGTTACCTAAAAATCAGGTGTTAACAGTATTGGCCCTCGTTTTAGTTATCTGTGAAGTAAGTGGAAATTTTCAAGCGTGGATATAAAAGTCAGAGTGTGCTGGGCTCCCGTTTATCTAATAGTTTATGACCTGGGCGCCCCCACTGGTGACGCAGCAGCTCACCTGCATGACACAGGACAAACCAGGTACGTGCTGTGCTCCCAGCTGAGGCAGATCCAGGGTCTTACTTGGGGCATCCCTGACCGAGGGCCCATGCTCTTTCACATCCCGCCAAGACGTCTCTTTTATGGTAAAAGCCTGGCTTGGGTTATCTAATACCAGCTCCTGCTTCTGCTTTTGGAACTAACACCTCGCAGCAGGGCCCCCTGTCTCCCGGCAAGGCCCTCTTTGTGGCAGCCCTGGTTGGCAGCACTGGCCACTTTTGGGTGCATCCTGAGATTCACAGGCGCACAGCCAGAGCAGGACCCAGAATGAATTTTACTGTGTCCCTGCTGCCTATAAAAACAACATCAACCAAAGCCTGAATGCCAGAGTCACCGACTCCCTCTTCCTTCTCTTTGGTCACAGGACAGGGAGCTGAGCCAGACATCTAAACACCCGGCCCTGAGCCACACCAGTGGGAACACTGTGCCCAAATGCCCTGAGGCCCCGCCCACCTGGAGACCGCACTCCTAGCTGGAAAGAGAGAGCATAAGGGTAGGGAGGGGTCTTTCATATTTTGCCCAATGTGCTGATTTACAGTGTGTGACTATTTTACAGTGAGAATGTATCTGTATTTGAGGACATGTGAGAACAAGCATTAAGCAGAAAAAATGATAGAAAGTTAAAACTTGAGAAAAGATAAGATTTATAGAAATATAGTACCTGATATATTATGACATACTTATATTCTATAATGCTGATAGACATTAAAAATTTTTTAAATATGGGTATAGTGACCTTAGAACTTTAATACTGAGTATCACATTACTTCTGAATTTTCGGAAGACAATGCAAAAGGGAAATTGGAAGGGCATCTAATTTTTGTTAGCTGGTAACACATTTTTGAGCTGCATCACCCACTGGGTATACATAAGTCCTTCAAGTTCTTTCTCAGTGAACAGTCTTGCCTAGGAAACTCACATGCCATTTGCATCTGGGTCCTTTTTATTTGCAAACTTTAGTAAACGGAACTAAGTCATAATAACGACAAAATCATTATTAGCAGAAATACATATCCAGACTACAATGGAACTAGGACACACACACACACACACACACACACACACACACACACACACACACGCTCTGCAAGCCCTGAGGAGCAGGCTGAAGCCGATGATCAGCTGACCAGAGTCTGTGGGGTGGGGTGGGGCGCTCTGCTTGGTAAAGGCCACTGAAGGGGACACACAGCCAGGAGAAGTCAGCAGCAGGGGAAAACCGAGTTCTCAAAGCAAGCTGAGTTCAGTGATGTACACCTACTTGGTCTCCTCTGCTGGTCCCTTCCTCCCCACATTAGGACAGTCTGGGACCATCTCGGCAGCCACACCAACTGAGATGCTGTGACCTCCCTGCTCAAAGTCCCTCCTTGTCACTCTGATTCAATACTCTCTCTCTAAAACAGCTCTATCTCCTTCTTTGCTAAACCCAGGAAATACTCCAAAGGCATCATATTCAGTCCTCAGGTACCAATAGGACATATGATAAATTCCATTTCTACCTTGGATGGGAAACCAATTAAGTTTGAAGATTAGAAATGTAAGATACTGGCTCAGACCAGCAATTTACTTTACCACGATTTCCCAACAAAGGTCCTATCCACCTCTTCTCTTACCTGTAGCTCAAAGCTGGCTTGATCCAGAAATTTTTTGTTCAGCATATCTGCATACTGATTAATTGCTCTCAGGAAGACTCTGAAAGATCAAGAGAAAATTACATAATTACACACTTAGGCTCCGACACCTTTGTGGATTTGGCATTTCAATTAGATGCAACACCAGACTGTCTGGAAAGTGAACTCTCTAAGTCCTGTGAAAAGGTGTGAGGTTTTGCCAATGAAAATCCCAGAGAATTATACACTCCTGTTCTCCAGATTAATCAAGGAAATCAGCACATGCAAAATGAAAGAAACAGCAAAATAAAAGCATCTGAAAGTAATATATGAGAAGTATCGCTAAAAAACCCAATTTAAAAAAGGAAAAGGTGCAAATTAAATCCTTTTCTCAAGTCACAGTGTCTTAGTGTTATATTATTAAGTTGGTCTTCGCTTAGCCGGCCTTTTAAAGTTAAGCATTTGAAAGTGTAACACTACAATCAGGCTTGAAATGGTTTGGTGAGGTACTACTTTGCTTGGAAGTACGGCTTACTTCAGTATCATTCATCCTATACTCCAAATGCGAGTTTTGGTAACTGTTTAATTGCTTAAAGAAAATTAAAAAGCTTTAGTAGATATGTGACTTGACAAGAATTTTAGCAGGAATCGGTAAGCACCCAGAGCAAAATATCACATCCCTCGATCCCCTGACTTTTCCTTTTCTATGATGAAATACACAGTTCGGGCTGTCATGACGGAGCCCCAAGTAGGAAGCCTTTCATAAGCTTGTTCATTCAGTAGATTTGTTTGATTCCCCTTGAGTGTTCACAATAGTAAAGCTTAACTCAAGATACTTCTTTTTAAATGACCCTCTCCCTTTGCACAAAGGCAGGATGCAAGAGGAATTAGCATTAGGTCACAGATAATAAACTTAATTGCACTTCCTTATTTAGACAGCAGGAAGCAGCCAAAGAGTATAAAAGAAAGCTAGGTTGCCACAGGCTAGTCAGCCTGCGAGGAGAGAGAAAGGGCATCTCCACTAGGGGCTCCTCGCCACCTCCACCACTTCCCGCCCAATATTCACTGAAGCTTCTCTCCTACTCGTACCAGTAGGTGCTTAGTAGCTCTTAGAAAGGGGACTTGCCTGCACCATTTCATGAAGAAACCTGTCAGTTGGGTGCGGGACCAAAACACGTGTGACAAATGGCCTGTGGTGGAATGTCAGGGTAGCCCATTCCCACCTGGTCGCTGAGGAAAACTATAGGCAGCGGTATCTCAGTTCCTCCCTGGGGACATGAAATATGACAAGAAAGGAGGAATTGGTGTTCTAAGTGAGCCTGGAGGGATGTGGGGACCCTGGCCTTGCACGTTAACCAGGAGCACAGACTGAGCAGCAGCACCCATTGGGCAATCGTCTGCCAGATTCTGCAACTCTAAGACACCCAGTGAAATTAGAGAAATAGCTCTGCCGGCTGAATTTTGTAATTTATCGAAAAAAAGCTGAATACCAGGCCTTTAGAGCATCCTGAAAAATTAGTACAGTACCAGGACAAAGTCACTGGATTCAGGGTATGCCTTGTCCCTACAGGACACCTGGCAACTCTAGTGAGTCCTCCAGTCTTGGGCTGGGGTCTCGCGTCACGTTCAGCCCTCAGAAGTATGAGACGCATGGCTAAAAGGTAAGTTGGCCTGCCTTCCTCATCTGGCCCCGGGCAGCCATGTGGAGACAGCGCCTGGGGATGGGCACCGTATTAAGCTGAGCCACCCGAGAAAGGCCCCCAAGCGTCGGTGCGACAGGACAAGTTCCCGTCATTATGGGGCTGGGCACTCAGGTAGCACAAAAACACTGGGCTTATGGCTACTAACAATTTTTTTCCTCAGTTTTAATACTAAGCTATTCACTAGAGTAACCTAGGGTCCTTGCGAGTTTAGGAAGACCCTCTCCCCAGCCCCCTATGACAGTGATGGTAAGTTTACTAGAACACACATTGTTATTACATGGTAACTATGTTGCTTCAAGAGAGCACCCAAGCGGTTCCGATATGCTACTTCTAATTAAGCTCTGGAACCATTTCGGCTAGTTAAATAAAGATATTTCTCACAATGACTTAAAGAAAAAAAAATAACATATATGCATGCTGAAATAAGATGAAGGCTGAACAAAAACTTTTTAGTGAACTGACAACTGAAAAAGAGCGATGCTGAGAGAGCCTACAATTTAGATGCTCTATACAATTTTTTAAAAGCCAGGGCAACAGAGGACTTCCGGGAATATGGCGTCGTGAACGGACTAGCAGAAAAATTCCTCCCAACATTATATTTATTCACGAAAATACAGCAAATACAACTATCCCTAAAAGAGAGACCAGAATACACAGGAAAGTGCACAGCGTACAGCTACACCTGTGAGAACTTGGCAGCCGGTGAGGCGGACGGGATACAGGGCGGTGACCCGGTGGGACCGAGCGCTCCCCACCCCCAGAGCTCCGGCGGCCAGACACTCCGGACAGAGGACTCGGCAC
>JAQQAC010022981.1:4853513-4963502 GCA_029783875.1 Phataginus tricuspis
CTGATGGACAGTGACTGTAATAGGGTTGGTGGGGGGGACCTGATGAAGGGGGTAGTTTAATCATCACAATATTGCTCATGTAATTGTAGGTTAATGATACTAAAATAAAATAAATTGTTAAAAAAAAAAAAAGCCAGGGCAACAAAAAAACAACAGAGAATGCGAATCATATGAGGTAAACTGCAGGGAAGATCAAATAAACACTATAATCAGTGCAGCAAAGGAAGGTGAGCTGCTCCGGGTCAACAGGCCCAGGGCTGCAGTACTTCCCCAGAACCATCCAGGTCGCACAACACCTACGGGTCACACCTGACGGGACTAAAACACTCAGCAGTGCCCGAAGTCCATCCAGGTGACGATAGGTCAGTTCTTTAAGTAGGCAAAAGGATACAGAACCAGAGGCTAACTTTTAGGCACGAATATCTAATCTGCTGTAATTTCCGAGTTATTTCTAATAAATGTCAAGCTAGGGAAAATAAATCAGAAAACTACATTAGAAGCTTCTGCATGACAATCTGCTTTCAGTGACTGAGGAATATGAAAAGGGTCACAAGGCAATCAGTTGGACAGCAGGATGCCTTACTAGGCTGAAAGGGAGCCTTCAGGCTGGCTGGACCGAGCTCAAGATGAAGTCCCTTCCTTCAGGAGGCCCTGAGAGGGAGGGATGGGGTGTGAGTGGGCTGGCCCCTGCGTCCCTGTGACTTGGGGCTGGGTACTGCTGGAGCTGGGGTCCAGGGCAGGGAAGCCCTCCAGGCTGTTCCCAAAAGGTCCTGTCTGCCACCCACCCACCCAAGAGCCCGCAATGCCGAGACAGCACGTGGCATGTGATCACTCATCGGTCACAGGAATGAATGAATGTGTGACACTGGGTGGATGAGTGATGGACGACTGGCTCAGATCAGGTCACACCCTGAATCAGAGTCTCAGGGAGGCTAGATTTGTGAGCCCCTGGCTCTCCCCGAAGTCCTTGCATTCTGCATAGATTATCCACAGGGGAGGGTGCAACTCTTTTGAGATTTTTGTTAACTCAGTTTCTCATTCGGCACTTGGCATCGATAGCCGGGGCACTGGTCTCTCATTGAGCTGTCCACCTTTGGAGCTTATTCCTCGATGGCAGGAACCCCCGTATGTGAAAGGGCCCCTCGGCATGACACATATTCCGAGTGTCCTGATCTAAGAACCGTCACCATCTACCCCACTAACTAATAGGTGTCTCAGAGCTGGTAGCGTGTCCGGGACATCCCACCCACCCACCACCCGACACACCATAAACCGCCCATGCGGGGGGATCCACCCTCTGGCCGTCTGAGCTCTTTATTCTCCCCACTCAGCATCATTTTACATAAGCATCGGGACACAAAGAAGAGAGGTCATGGATAATGTGCATGATGTTCCCAGCTCCCGAGAGTGTAAGAGCAGGATGCTGGCAGGGGACAGGACACACAGGCCAGGTGCTGCTTCTACTCTGCAGAAAAGTGAGGGACTGGGGGATGAAGGGATGTATCACCCTGTGATCCTAACAAGCCATCCCTTCTTCCCAGCTAGGAGAATTAGGTAATATCTAAAAAACAAAACTGATGGTTTGAGAATCAAATGCTTTCATGGATGCTGTCCCACATGGCCAAAATGATTAAGAAAAAGGGTGACCCCCGTCCTATGTAATAGAGCTCTTTTCAATCATTTTAAATCTTTGAATGGCTATATTTATGATCTAAATAAATAATGTAGAGAGAACCATAGGCAAATTATGTCACCCTAAAAAAGACTCAAGAAGCCGTAAGGTCTGGATACATAGTCTCTAAAACATTCAATGATTCCAGGCAAATGGCTACAAATTTCACTTTCTGTGGCCTTGAGAAGGAACTTTATCTTACTTTTCCTGGTAACTGATTCCTCCAGGAAGTCAGTCATCTCCTTATCAATCCATCATATTTTAAATAATTTGGGGCCTATGAGAGATACAGAGGGTTCATTCTCAAAGCTCATACAATTAAAACAAACAAAAAAGAGTAAGGTCTCCTAATTTCCTTCTCTTCTATGTGTACAGTTAGCCACAGCCAGCATCCCCCAGAAAGAAACTGCCATATACAGTTCCTGACAGTATTACATTTGAGTTTGTGTCTACACACACATATCCAATTACAGCTTAATCCAATTCTTTCTATCCATCGTCTATTTACCTTTCATCTGCCTCTTCATCTATAAGCTACCTCCCTATCTACCTACCTACCTCTTTTCACATCCATGTACACCTTCAGCTACACGACCATCAGAAGTTGCTCAAGTCTCTGAGCTGCACACATTTTCAACCAGCAAAGGAAAGTACTAAACAGTGGGGCCTCTGAGTAACCATGAACTTTGAATCTAAGGGTTTGGGTTTTTTTAACTTTGAGACTAAAGGTAAGAAAGAGCTTTTTAGGTAAGAAAGCCATTTTAACACTATGATCTCCATAGAGACTTTATAAAATGTTAAGTAGCACTTGGTAAAAACAGAATACCTTCCCTATGACCCCTACCTACGCGTCTGCACATCTTTAGGAGACAGGCTGGGAGTGGTCAGGTCACGACCGCCTGCAGGAGACACCTACTGAATTCCAAGCCGCTCAACCACCAGTGCCCTATAGAGAAGGTCCCTCAGGCCTTCCTGGCCACATCCCGGCTCTGTCCTTGCACAGAAAGTGAGGTGGATATGGCGTGGACCCCACCAAGGGACTGTCCCGAAAAGCTGCCTATTGGAAAGCAATGTAAGCAGAAAAGTACAGGTCCTAAGTAATTAGGTGTTAACTGAGTAGAGGGGACCTTAGCGAGTGGGACATAATCAGAAGCAATTTTACTATTAGAAGCTCCTGGCACAATTATAGTCACTAAACTGACTTTATTATGATGGAGCCCTGGGCACTTCTGGCATCCCTGCTACCCAGTGTTTGCTGCCAATAAAACTGGGAGATGAGCTGCCTCATTACTAGGGAGGGAAAACAGCAAGGAGGCACTGAACTTCGGGTGGAATCCAAAGCCCCATTTCCCAAATGGTGAAGCTCTGGAGTTTTTATTCCTTCCTTAAACTTACTTTACGTTACATAAGTAGACCATACAGTTCAATATGAGGGCATTTAAATACCTCTAGCATTAAAGCAAGATGGGCTCTGGGGGCAAAAAAATGCATCCACTAACAAAATGTTTTGCCCAAAATGGGTGGGAAAAAAGTAAACACATTAAAAGTGACAGATTCTATCCCTGCAGAACAATGAGTCAAGGAAAAGTGCTGAAAATCTGCCTTTAAATGATTTCTGCATAATTTAGGAATGCTGGGGAGGGGAGGCACTGGAAGAGAAGTGGTAAGAGACACAGGAATGTCACTTCAACCACATGGAGAGAGCAACACAGGCCCCTGTCAGCTCATGGTCTCCCAGCACATCCCACATGTGGCGTTGGGGTCTCCTGTCAGGCAGTGACCAGAGGCTATGTCCTGGACCAGGAGCCCTGGCGGGAAAAGAAGACCACATGTGCACAAAGATGTGGCTTCTAAGGAAGACCCTGCACAGGAAAGGTAGAGTAACATCCAGAAGGTGGGGTTCCTGGGAAGGACCTGCTGCCACTACATTTGTGATTTGGGAAACAGTGGGACAGCCAAGTCCCGAGAACTTTCCAGGAATGCGGCTGGAAGGATCCGCTGGGGTAAGGTTGTGAGAGGCTGGAAATGCTGGGGGTGCAGAGCCTATACATTGGACGGTGGACCAGGGGGACCCAGAAGACTTTAAAGCAGGCAAGGAGCAGTAAGGTCGAAGATTTCACTGCCACCGTTTCCTGAATATACTAGAATCCCTTTCCAAGATTCCCTGATTTCATTATCAGATCAATACGACTTCAACATCCATCAAGTGCTTAACTAAAATCCAAACTGCTCTGCGCCCTCAGTCTGTGGGGCCACCGGGAATGCAGACAATTCCCAGGGGGCATCTGCTGGGCCTCAGGGGCTGCCATTCCTGCTGAGGGGCCTCCAGGAGCACAGCGCTCGCCTGGGCTGCTTGTCTGGCTTGTGCTCATAGACTGGCGTGCAGATGCACTCCGGCACAGTTTCTCACCAACAGTACCTGCCGCCAGGCAGCCACCCGCCTGAGAATGAACACTCCTGGGAGTGGCTGGGCCCTACCCACGGCAGCTCCCAGTCTCCCCGTCCACGGGACCACCCCTCCTTTTCCGGGTCCTGCGGCAGAGCACTTTCTGAGCGCTGCTTGTGTTCTAAGCACTGTTGTCACTTTCCTGGGAATCATGTTATTTAATGCTCACAAGTCTTGTGGGCTACAAATTACCTAGTATTATACAAATAAGGAAACAGAAGCTCTGAGAGTCAGAAGTGCACGCACCTAGCAGGGCAGAGCAGGCTTAGACCTGGGCCACCATCTGGCCACCACCCTGTGCTGCTTTTTTAGGAGTTTCAGCCAGCACGGTCAGCATGACACGAACAAATCCCTGCAATGGTCTTGCTCATAACGGTGGTCAGGAAAACTTCCGACGCAGACAACAGTACATGTGTGCATGCAGGTACTTGTATGTGTTTATGTGTGTGTGTGTATGTACATGTACATGTATACGTACGTGTCTATATACAGATATACATAGATAGCTTAAGAGGCCCACGGATCCTGCATTGGTTTCAACGACTACCACCTTCTGCCCAAAACTGTTTTCTCTCTCCCCTATCCTGTACCCGCTCCCAGATTATTATTATTGTTGTTGTTATGATTATGATTGTTTTTCTTTAGACTTTATTTTCAGAGCAGTTTTAGGCCCACAGCAAAACTGAGTGGAGAGTACAGAGGGTTCCCATATACTCTCTGCCTCCCTGACTCTCGACATCCCCACGAGATGATGCATTTGTTACGACTGATGAACCCACACTGACACATCACTGTCGCCCAAAGTCCACAGTGCATATCAGGGTTCACTCTTGGTGCTGTATCCACTCTATGGGTTTGGACAAATGTAGGGCACATATGCACCATTACAGTGTCATACATGAGTTTCATGACCCTAAGAAAATCCTCTGTGTCCCACTGACTCATCCCCCCTCCTGCTGAGCCGCTGTACCAGCAGGGCACGGTGCATGTCTTCACTAACCATTTCAGGGTCAGAGTTTAGAAACCCCTAAAGCCACCCTCTCTCGCTGCTCTCTGCTGACTATTCCTCCTCACTCCCCTCTCCCTCCCTGACCCGGCCTGGCTCACCTATTTCAAAATCACAGAAGTGTTGCACCTTGGGTACAGGAAAACATCTCTAATACAGACATATCAGGAAAGTCCACCACCAAATACTAGGAAGTGAGTTCTCTCTCGCTGAAGGAGGCAGAAGAAAAACAGGCATATCCTGACTCCATAGTCGGACATGGCAAATAGCAATGGTCCTGGCTCAGCCCAGGGGCCTGCACCTGCACCCGGGCACCCATCCAGCAGGCCTCTTCCCTCCTCTCCCAGCGCCTTCCTTCTGTTCCCGTGGTCAGTAGCCAGATGAGTCAGATGACATGAGTGGGTCTGCCCGGCAGGCTGCAGGGAGGGAGGGGCGACCCCTGCCCCGGAGACCCGCTTTCCAGGTGTAAGAGTTGGTGTGTGATTATCTGCCCCTGGAGTATTTCCCAAGTTCCGAATATGTGGGAGTGGGGAGGGGAGCGGAGGACTGAGGAGTCGAGAGTTTCTGTTTGGTGATGAAACATTTGGGAAACAAATACTGGCAATGGCTGCAGGGCATTGGGTACGTGATCGATGTCACTGTGTCGTACACATATAAATAGCCAATATGGCAAATTATAAATTTACATTTTATATGTATAAAAATATACGTTTACCACAAGGAAGAAAAAAACCATGGAAAAGGAAGGGAACCCCACAGTTCCCGAAGCTGCAGTGGTGAGAGGCATGATGTTTCTGTCCCTAACGCTACCATTAGTGGGGGGGTCAGCTCCATGAGTAAGAAGTACACACACACAGGAATAAGACCCTCTGACCTTTTCTCTCCAATGAACCCGGTAGTTCAGATCAGTTCTGGTAGTAAATGATGCATTAATAAATAAGCATGAACATAAATAAATAGGAATAAATATAATAATAATAATAATAACCGTCCATCTCAAGTCCTGGATGGCTTAAGTATGTCACTTCTCACTTGACACATGACATTAGTTATCTACATGCCATGTTCCAAGCTCTACTGTGAGTCCATGTGTCCATATCTGTTCTGAATGGCTATTCCTACAGCACGCGCCAGCCAGCAGCATATCTGCTATAAAATAAGATACAGTGTAATTGAATCCACCTAGTGAGCCCAGGAAAAAATTAAGAGACCAGCAGCCTTGAGCCAACTGTAGGGTTCAAGGCAGAAATTCTTAAGAGAATCTCAGTTACAATGACAAAGAGTATTGCTTCTTCCCAGTTACTTCAGGCTCAGAATATCCCAGCTATGCCTAGAATTGATCCTGGTTCATTTTTAAGACTTGCTAAAGGCACTGTGATCATTTAGCTAATGAGTGTGATTTGCCTTAGGCTCATTGGCCACAGGATAAAATGTGGGATAGGGTTTTTTGCACATTTGGGGGCTCAGATGCTTGAGAATACTCTGGGAGCAGCAACCTGGCATTGGGGACATTTCCCATATTCTCCATCCTCACTGACATCTGGCCACTTGTACTCACGACTCGGTTTCCCTCTCGCTAGGCTGGGGAAGCCTCTCTATGCGCTGGAGAAGAGCTGAGGGAACTGCACACGGTGGAGGAGTGAGCCAGCAGGAGCCTGGAGACTGTGTCCAGGTCACGCTTCTCACTCATGGGCTCTGCACCCTTGGGTAAGTTAGTTTACAACTCTGAACTCCAGTGTTCCTTATGGAGGTCTAGGTGGGGGATTAGAGGAGCCAGGGTTAGTAAGGGGCCTGGGTCCTGAAGCTGTTCCGTAAACGGCAGTACTCATAGGAGTATGATATACAAAAGATGAAGGCTTCTGTCCTCTTTGCTATTTGTTTCAAATGAGGCTTCCAAAGGATTTCCTTAGCTTGTAGTGGGAAAAGGAGAAATTAGGAGATTATGTTCATGAGAGCTCAGCTATTGTGGAAGCTTTTAGGAAAAGAGAAAGTCTTTTAACTGAGAGCTTCCAGCTCTTTGATTTTATTATGGCTCCGAATTATCATCCCTCAAGTGTTGAGTGTATGGATCTTTCTCCAACCACCTTTGTCCACGGAGCACACCTCAGATGGTGCCAAAGATTTTCATGGAAGGGGTTAACTTCCCAAGGTGGAAACGGATGGCCTGGTGAAGTGTGTACACAGGCTCTGAGACCATGTGTCCTGATGTTCCTGCAGAGACAGGGCTCCAGCCCTGGGCTGCAATTCACCCTGGATCCTGGCTTGACAGACATCAGCCAAAGGTGACCTATGTTGCGGAGGGCCGCCATCTTGGTAGGTTCTGAACTGGTGCATAACAAATCATCACAAAGTGATTTAAAGCAATGCCCATTGATTATCTCACAGGTGCATGGGTGAGAGCTCCCCGTGGGCTCACCGGGTCTTCTGCTTAAGGTCACAGAAGGCTTAGACTCAGGGGTTGGGCAGGCTGGGTTCCGATCTGAAGGCTCTTATTTTCCAAGCTCCTCCAGGTTGTAGGCAGAAGCCAATTTCTTGTAGGGGCAGATCTGAGGTCCTCGCTTCTCTGTCGAGTGTTCGCGAGGGCCTGCTGGCTGCTCTTAGGGACTGCCTGCACTCCCCTCACGCAGCCCCTCCGTCTCCAGTCAGCAATGGCCTGTCGAGTCCTTCTGGGATTCAAACCTCTTGCTTCCTTTTGCTGCTAGAGCCAGAGAGAATGCTCCCCTTCTAAAGGGCTCCTTTGACGGCATAGGCCCACCCAGATAATCTTCCTCTCTCAGAGTCAGCTAATTATTAACCTTAATTGTATCTGGAAGATCGCCTTTGCCACACAATGTTACACAATCACATCCTACTCATAGCTCCATCCACACTGCAGCAAAGATAATTCTACAAGGAGGGTCCATGGGACCTCACTCATCACCTGGAGCCAGAAACCTCAATGCCAAACTGGTTTTTCTGGGCCCTACCCCCACTGCCCTGCAGTGAGACTAACCCCAGACAGGATGTCATCACGGAATCCGTTCCTTTCTTGGCCCCTGTGCTGCTGAGTATTTGTGACAATAGGAAAGACTCAGTTTAGTGAAGGAGAGGTCGGAGATAAAGCTAGAAACACTACCCTGAAACAGGCCTCGCAAGAATGAAGTGGCTTTTTCAGGAGGCTGCTTGACTGCAACCCACTGAGTGACCCTTTCTATTGACAAGCATAACCTTATTTTAAGCTTGTGATGTTGCCTGATTCCAAGCTAACTGTTCACCAGATTGAGTTTAACAACCCAGACCGCAAGAGCTTAAAAACCGATTGACAGGAAATTCAAGATGGCAGCATGAGCGGTGAGATGGAGAGCTCCTCCCAAAACCACAAACAGTACAAAAATATAGTTAATTAATACAACTAACCCTAAAACAGCAACAAGAAGGAAGGCTGAACCAGACTGCATACATACCTCAGGAACAGAGCAGACCTCACAAAACAGGATAACGTAGGAAAGGCTTAATCCGGCGGGCCCCAAGCCCTTCCACCACCCCAGCTCACCAGCAGGAGGAAGAGATACAGAGCGGAGAGGGAGTGGAAGCCAGAGACTGCTGAACACCTAGCCCTGGAGATCTGCTTTGTGAGCAGAAACCTATAGTGTATGGTGCTCTGGACATCGGGGAGCTCGGACAGACGGAGTGCTTGAGAAATTGACATTCCGGCCGTTTCTGGAGGAGGGGATCCACACCACGCTGCTCTGTGTCAGAGGAAAGGCAGGGACTCTGAGAGGCTTCCTGGCAGCGAGAGGACTGCAGAAGGGGTGGGGTTTGGGTGGAGCTTGCTGCACGGGAGAAGGGAAAGGTGGACAAGGTTAAGGTTGTCTGGGCGCGCTCTGCCCAGCTGGTTGGGAACTTTGAGGAGCTTGAGCTGCTCCATCCCCCTGGCTGCCTACTCAGATCCAGGCCCCCCACTGTGACACGCAGCCTGCTGCACCTTCCTTCGAGCCAGCCAGCACCAGTTTGCAAACTGGTGTCAGGCTGGCCAGAGGGAGGCCCCACCTACAACAGCTAGAGATGCAAAGCACAGAGGCTTACACCTGTGTGCATGGGCCACTGGCTCTGATGCTGGAGACAGGCACCGCTGATGGGAATCAGGAAATAGATCTTTCCTACCCCCAGGCAACAGCTCTGCTCCCCTACGACCCTGAACCTCACTCTAGGGGCTGAGAAGCTCCATAGACTGGTGCTTCTACGCACTAGTGGGCACTTCACAGAAATATGAAACGTCAAAAGAATATGGTTCAGACCGAAATCTCACAAACCCCAGAAAGAGGGCCAAATGAAACCGAGTTCACCAATCTTCCTGAAAGAGAGTTCAAAATAAAAATTATAAACATGCTTATGGAGGTACAGAAAAATATTCAAGAACTAAGGAACAAATTTAAGTTGGAGATTCAATCATTAAGAAATTCCATATCTGAAATGAAACATACAATGGAGGGATTTAAAAGCAGATTAAATGTAGTAGAAGAGATGGTAAATGGAATAGAAATTATAGAAGAGGAATAAAAAGAAGCTGAGGCACAGAGAGAAAAAAGGATCTCTAAGAATGAAAGAATATTGAGAGAACTGTGTGACCAATCCAAATGGAACAATATTCGCATTACAGGGGTACCAGAAGAAGAAGAGAGAGAAAAAGGGATAGAAAGTGTCATTGAGGAGGTAATTGCTGAAAACTTCCCCAATCTGGGGAAAGAGATAGTCTCTCAAACCATGGAGGTGCACAGATCTCCCAACACAAAGGGCCCAAGGAAGACAACATCAAGACATATAATAATTAAAATGGCAAAGATCAAGAATAAAGACAGAATTTTAAAAGCAGCTTGAGAGAGAAAAAAGATCACATACAAAGGAATACAATACCCATCAGGCTATCATCAGACTTCTCAACAGAAACCTTATAGGCCAGAAGGGAGTGGCATGATATATTTAATACAATGAAGCAGAAGGGCCTTGAACCAAGATTACGCTAGCTGGCAAGGTTATCATTTAAATTTGAAGGAGGGATTAAACAATTTTCAGATAAGCAAAAGCTGAGAGAATTTACCTCCCATAAACCACCTCTACAGTGCATTTTGGAGGGACTCCTATAGATGGAAGTATTCCTGAGACTAAATAGATGTCACCAAAGGGATAGACAAAGAGTATAGAATATGATTCATAACATACAAAGAATGGAGGGGGAAGAAAAAGGAGGGAAAAAAAAGAACCTTTAGGTTGTGCTTGTATTAGTACATGGAGTTAGTTAAATTAGACTGTTAGATTATAAGGGAATTGCCCTTGAACCTTTGGTAACCACAAATCTAAAGCCTGCAATGGCAATAAGTACATATCTATTGATAATCACCCTAACTGTAAATGGTCTGAATGCACCAATGAAAAAACATAGAGTTACTGAATGGACAAAAAAACAAGACCCATCTATATGCTGCCTATAAGAGACTCAAACCCAAAGACATACAGAGACTGAAAGTAAAGGGATGGAAAAAGATATCTCATACAAATAATAGGGAGAAAAAAGCAGGAGTTGGAGTACTTGTATCAGACAAAACAGACATCAAAACAAAGAAATTCACAAAAGACAAAGAAGGATATTACATAATGATAAAAGGGTCAGTCCAACAAGAGGATATAACCATTATAAATATATATGCACACAAAAACAGGATCAACTACATATGTGAAACAAATACTAACAGAATTAAAAGGAGAAATAGAATGCAATGCATTCATTTTAGGAGGCTTCAACACACCACTCACTCCAAAGGACAGATCAACCAGACAGAAAATAAGTAAAGAGACAGAGGCATTGAACAACATACTAGAACAGATGGACCTAACAGACATCTACAGAACACTCTATACAAAAGCAACAGGATACACATTCTTCTCAAGTGCACATGGAACATTTTCAAGAATATATCATATATTAGGCCACAAAAAGAACCTCAGTAAATTCAAAAAGACTGAAATTCTACCAACCAGCTTCTCAGACCACAAAGGTGAAACTAGAAATAAATTACACAAAGAAAACGAAAAAGCCCACAAACACATGGAGGCTTAACAACATGCTCCTAAATAATCAACGGATCAATGACCAAATAAAAACAGAGATCAAGCAACATATGGAGACAAATGACAACAATAATTCAAAACCACAAAATCTGTGGAATGCAGCAAAGGCCGTTCTAAGAGGGAAATATATTGCAATACAGACCAACCTCAGGAAAGAAGAACAATCCAAAATGAAACTAGAAAAGGAAGGACAAATGAGGCCCAAGAGAGTAGAAGGAGGAACATAATAAAGATAAAAAGCAGAAATAAATAAAATTGAGAAGAATAAAACAATAGAAAGAATCAGTGAAAGCAGGAGCTGATTCTTTGAGAAAATATACAAAATAGCTAAACCCCTAGTCAGACTTATCAAGAAAAAAAGAGAGCCTACACACATAAACAGAATCAGAAATGAGAAAGGAAAAATCACTACAGACACCACAGAAATACAAAGAATTATGAGAGAATACTATGAAAAATTATATGGTAACAAACTGGATAACCTAGAAGAAATGGACAACTTTATAGAAAAATACAACCTTCCAAGGCTGACCCAGGAAGAAACAGAAAATCTGAATAGACCAATTACCAGCAAAGAAATTGAATTGGTAATCAAAAAACTTCCTAAGAACAAAACTCCTGGACCAGATGGTTTCACTGCTGAATTTTATCAAACATTTAGTGAAGACCTAATACACATCCTCATTAAAGTATTCCAAAAAGTAGAAGAGGAGAGAAAACTCATTCCACGAGGCCAACATCACTCTAATACCAAAACCAGGCAAAGACACCACATACAAAAAACAAACTACAGACCAATATCCCTGATGAACATAGATGCAAAAATACTCAACAAAATATTAGCAAACCGAATTAAAAAATACATCAAAAAGATCATCCATCATAATCAAGTGGGATTCATCCCAGGGATGCAAGGATGGTACAACATTCAAATATCCATCAACATCATTCACCACATCAACACAAAGAAGAACAAAAACCACATGATCATCTCCATAGATGCTGAAAAAGCATTCAACAAAATTCAACATTCATTCATGATTAAAAACTCTCAACAAAATGGGTACAGAGGGCAAGTACCTCAACATAATAAAGGCCATATATGACAAACCCAAGCCAACATTATACTTAACAGCGAGAAGCTGATAGGTTTTCCTTTAACATGGGGAACAAGACAAGGATGCCCACTCTCCCCACTTTTATTCAACATAGTGTAGCCATGGCAATCAGACAACAGAAAAACATAAAAGGCATCCAGATTGTCAAGGAAGAACTCAACCTGTCCCTGTTTGCAGATGACATGATATTGTACATAAAAAACCCTAAAGAATCCACTCCAAAACTATTAGACCTAATATCTGAATTCAGCAAAGTTGCAGGATACAAAATTAATACACAGAAATCTGTTGCATTCCTATACACTAACAATGAACTAGCAGAAAGAGAAATCAAGTTAGCAATTCCATTCACAATTGCATCAAAAAGAATAAAATACTTAGGAATAAACCTAACCAAGGAAGTGAAAGACCTATACCCTGAAAACTATAAGACACTTTTAAGAGAAATTAAAGAGGACACTAATAAATGGAAATTCATCCCATGCTCTTGGCTAGGAAGAATTAATATTGGCAAAATGGCCATACTGCCTAAAGCAATCTACAGATTTAATGCAATCCCTATCAAAATACTGATAGCATTCTTCAATGAACTAGAGTAAATAGTTATAAAATTCATACGGAACCACAAAAGACCCCGAATAGCCAAAGCTATCCTGAGAAGAAAGAATAAAGCAGGGGGATTTACACTCCCTGACTTCAAGCTCTACTACAAAGCCACAGTAATCAAGACAATTTGGTACTGGCACAAGAACAGACCCATAGATCAGTGGAACAAAACAGAGAGCCCAGATATAAACCCAAGCATATATGGTCAATTAATATATGATAAAGGAGCCATGGATATTACAATGGGGAAATAACAGCCTGTACAACAGCTGGTGTTGGCAAAACTGGACAGCTATATGTAAGGGAATGAAACTGGCTTACTGTCTAATCCCGTACACAAAAGTAAACTCAAAATGGATCAAAGACCTGAATGTAAGTCATGAAACCATAAGACTCTTAGAAAAAAACATAGGCAAAAATCTCTTGGACATAAACATGAGCAACTTCTTCAGGAACATATCTCCCTGTGCAAGGGAAACAAAAGAAAAAATGAACAAATGGGACTATATGAAACTAAAAAGCTTCTGTACAGCAAAAGACACCATCAGTAGAACAAAAAGATATCCTACAGTATGGGAGAATATATTCATAAATGACATATCTGATAAGGGGTTGACATCCAAATTATATAAAGAACTCATGCACCTCAACAAACAAAAAGTAAATAAGCTAATTAAAAAATGGGCAGAGGATCTGAACAGATACTTCTCCAAAGAAGAAATTCAGATGGCCAACAGGCACATGAAATGATGCTCCACATCACTAATCATCAGAGAAATGCAAATTAAAACCACAATGAGATATCACCTCACACTAGTTAGGATGGCCACCATTCAAAAGACAAACGATAACAAATGTTGGTGAGGATGTGGAGAAAGGGGAATCCTCCTACACTGCTGGTGGGAATGTAAATTAGTACAACCATTGTGGAAAGCAGTATGGAGGCTCCTCAAAAACAAGGAATAGAAATACCATTTGACCCAGGAATCCCACTCCTAGGAATTTACTTTAAGAATGCAGCAGCCCAGTTTGGAAAAGACATATGCACCCCTATGTTTATCGCAGCACTATTTACAATAGCCAAGAAATGGAAGCAACCTAAGTGTCCATCAGTAGATGAATGGATAAAGAAGATGTGATACATATACACAATGGAATATTATTCAGCCATAAGAAGAAAACAAATCCTACCATTTGCAACAACATGGATGGAGCTAGAGGGTATTATGCTCAGTGAAATGAGCCAGGTGGAGAAAGACAAGTATTAAATGATTTCACTCATCTGTGGAGTATATGAACAAAGAAAAAACTGAAGGAACAAAACAGCAGCAGACTCACAGAACCCAAGAATAGACTGACAGTTACCAAAGGGAAAGGGACTGGGGAAGATGGGTGGGAAGGGAGGGATAAGGGGGAAAAGGGCTATTACAATTCACACACACAATGTAGCGGGGGTGGGGGTGGGGTGAGGGGATAGGGGAAGGCAGTATAACACAGAGAAGACAAGTAGTGATTCTATAACATCTTACTACGCTGATGGACAGTGACTGCAATGGCGTATGTGGTGGGGACATGATAATAGGGGGAGTCTAGTAACCATAATGTTGCTCATGTAATTGTACATTAATAATAGCAAAAAAACCCAAAACCCCCCAAAAAACTGATTAATGATTTTCCTCCCCATGCAGCCCATGAAATGCACCTAAATAGTTGTTCCTATTTACATAATTCCTTGGACCTGCACTAAGGAGACAAGGCTCTCTCTCCACTGAGAGCAGCATGGTCCTGCACATTAAGTAATGGAATCAAATTTGCCATGCCCATATTACAATCATGAGCAGAGTGACATAAAATTGGACGTATCATACCCAGGGTTGGGCAGTATTATATCTCAGAGGTCAGCAAACGACACCCTTAGGCCAAATCTGGCCCTCTGCCCATTTCTGTAAATAGTTTTATTGGCATGCAGCCATGCCCACTCATTTACATGTTGCAGCAGAGAAAGCATGGCCCACAGAGCTGGAAATACGGTCTACTATTTTATCAAATTATATTCAAGGAGAAAAGAAAATTGTGTATTCCTTTCTCTAAGAAGATTTCCACTTTCTCTAATTAATCCTTCTATTTTCTAGTTAAAAATCTGTTCCCTTTTTCTATGAAGACCATTCGATGGCTCTTAATGGTCAGCATCCCCATACCCTGGACCACAGCTCTCAGGCTGTCCTGAGCTTTCTTCTCAACAAAAGCCTTGGCATGAGATTTGGAAGACTGAGTTTCAAGCCCTGGTTGGAGCTGAGAGGCAGGGGAGTATGGTAGTTACAGCAGGGACTCCAGGGAGAAACAGCTGCTGGGAAATCCAGGCTGTCCCAGTGAGGAGCGGTGGACACCCCTCGACCTGGTTTCCTTGGTTTGCTCCTCTATGAAATGGGCATCAAGAGTACATTGATCTGCTTTAGGTGGTGAAGATTCACTGAACCACAATGTGTACAGTGCCTGGCCCACAGTAAGCACTTAGGAGATCTGCAGGTTACTCTCACGCACGTCAACAGAGGGTGTGAGTTTAAGGGATACTTTTGACGCAGTTCAGTTGGTCCCCAACCTTTCATGAGAAAAGTACCTTCCAGAAGAGTGCTTAGCCAAGCGTTGGCTAGTCTTTTCTTAATCGAAAGCAGAAACTGAGAATAACTGTTAAAAATTACTTTCTTTTGTGAAATGTGTGCCTTCTTAGTATAACAGATCATGGAAATGGGCTCTGAGAGTTCCAATCAATGCTATGCCAGGTATGAGGGTGAGTAGAACTATTTTAGGGATGCCCCCTACTCATGTATGAAAGGGCATATGGATCTAAGAAGCCTCGTGTTGAGGGAGGGGGCCCAAGGCTGGACCCTATTTTCCAGTGGCAAGCTTCCAGTTTGGAGGACTCGGGTTGTCTGGGGGTTGACTATAAGCCTACATCAATCTTGTCTCCACAGTATTTTCTCAGCACCTAAAATTACTGGGAAGTGGGGCTTCATGGTTGTACTTGTTAGTATAGAAACGTTTTCTAATAAATGTCTGCTTGTGGCCAACTTTCTTTTATTATAACCTGGTAGCAAAGTGGTGGAGAACAGGTAACTTTCCCCCGTCTTTAATGATGAATAACTAACAGTATCTACAAAAAAGGATCAAAGACTGGCCTCAGGTTGTTCCCAATAGTGTGACTTCCCTTCGAGAGGGACGCCTTGGCACTGGACTGGACCTCAGCTGCCCCATCTGCAAGATGGACTTACAGCAAGCATGCTGTCCACCAGGTGACACTGCATGAGTTTCCAGTCCCGCCTGGATCCATGGTGGGGGCCAAACACACGGCCATCTTCTCCAGCTGCCCCCAAGGAAATCAACTTCCCAGGCACTTCGGAATCTTAATATTGACATGCTGCTTTAATGAATGCCCAGTTAATGGCCAGCATGAGATGGCAGGCAGGTGACAGTGAAGGCCGCACCGTATTTCCCAGGAGATGTGGCTGGTGCAGGCTTGTCAAGTGAATTTGAGATCGGCTATTTCTGCTCAGCCCATCTCTGTCATTTCAGGTCCAGGGGTTGAAGGCATGAGAAGCAGATTATCTCTTCCCACAAGGGTCTCCTCTGAGTCAGCATCTACATTACACCCTTGATGGCCTCGAGAATATCTTTGCTTTCCTGCTGTTTCTTGATCCCAGGGCAACACCCAGCTGAGCCGGGGAGAACCGAAGATCCCTCCCACCTCCTCAAGAATCCAGAACCAGCTAGTGTGAGCAGCGTCCTCGATGCAGTTCCTTCCATCTCTGTGGCAGTCGCTGACCCTGAGGGATGGCACACGTGGCTCACTGCACAGCTGACCTTGATGCCCCCCACCAGCGAGAGGATACTGGACACGAGCCGAGATGCTGAAACACACAGCAGGCTCTTGCTGCTCACGTGCAAGGCCAAGAGAGCCGTCACGGATGAAGCAGCTCTCGCATGCACCTGCTGGGCTCAGGGCTCACACACACTCTCCTCTAGTCCTGCAATGTGCAGGTGGGACACAGAATCCAGGAGGTTTACCACTCACCCAGGTGACCCAGCGAGCAGGTGCAGAGCAGAAAGAAGAAAAGTTACTGCCTGTCCTTCTCCCCAGGCCGTGGCTCAGTGACCCCACAGTGTGGACAGGCTGGAGCCTGAGGCTCAGACCAGCACCTTCACGGGGAAGTCCCCACCGACCCAACTGAGCCGCCTGGCCCTCACGCGGAAGTACCCTTCCTAGAGCTCTCTACTTGGCTTTGGAAGATCCATCAGGGAAACCACAGTTTAAACAGCCTGCCTTCGTTTTAGCACAATTGGCTGAAAGGAAATACAAACACTCTGGTCAGGGCCTGAAGCATCCCTGGGGGAGACAGGCCCCCACTGGAGGGGACGCTATGGAAAGCAGGAAAGGGGTGCCTGGAGCAGGACCGCACTTCGGAGCAGACGCCACCAAACTCATGTGGCAGAGTCGATGTGGGCGAGGCCACGTCTCCAGCTTCCACAGGAAACCCGATCTCACACACTGTGGGGAGCAGCAGCCCCACAGCCCCGAGCTGGGTGCAGCCGCTCACAGCTGGTGTGCACGTGCCCAGGGTGGGGCTGGGCTAACGGAAGCCACGGCCTCCGGGAGGAACCAGGAAAGCACGCCCGGACGTCACCATTCTCCACTTCACACCGGAATATGAAAAGGCATAAGAGAGGATGGGCTTGGAGGCGGGAGGCGGCTTGAGGAGGGGAGCTCTCTACCCCAGGAAGTACTGGAGTTCCTGGATATTCCTTAGTCAGCCTTCTTGGGGCTCTAATAGGGGTGACTCAGGGGCACCTGGGGCATCCAGAACTTGTGAGATACACGGGGAAGGGCTCAGGGTGAAGGCCCATCGAGGGCCAGCCCAGGCTCTGCCACTCACGGTTTTCTCTGCTCGCCAAGCCCCGACCCACGGGCGAGCAGGACACTGTCAAAGGGGAACAGAAGGCCACGGGACCCCAGGGGCTACAGGGAGGGCAGGGCCTTTTGGGGATGGCAGAATGGCAGGACCAGGGCGGCTCTGAGCTCTCCAGGCTGAGCCGCGCCGCCGGCCCGGGGTGCCGAGCAGCCTCACGACCGCCCAAGGGCGGGCAGCGCATCTGATGACTTTTCTCCATCGAGATAAAGAACATCTTTATGGAGCTGCCAGTCAGAGCAAAATCCATAAATGTCAACTTCCATCCGGGGGAGGCACAGCCAGCCTGCTGTGGGCCCAGTCCCTCTCGGGGACACAGGGCATCGCCGGGGATCATGCAGCCCTGCCTGGCCTTGGGGAGAAAGAGCGGAGGCCAGGACAGGGAACGCCGAGCTGCTATGGGGTCAACAGAGGGAGGCCAAAAGGAAGGGTCCTGGCATTGTTTTAAGTAGGAAATCAAGGGAGTTATGGACCTGAGTGTCCCAGTTTCCCACGCTGCTGTAACAAACCACCCAACGTAGTGGCTGAAAACAACATAAACGATCACCTTATGGGTCTGGAAGATGAAGTCCAAAGTGCGTTTTACTGGGCTAAAGCCGAAGCATCAGAGGAGCTGCATTGCCTCTCAAGGCTCCGGGGTAGATTCCATTTCCTGCTCTTTCCCCCTTTGCACATCCCATCTGTCATGCCAATACCCCTTTGCCACAGCACATGACCTATTCACAGGCTCTGCGGATTCGGACATGGATCTCCGTGGACCAACCACACTGAAATAAATGATGCGGCAGCCATAACCCTTGTGTTGGCCCAAAGCACCAATGCGACTGGCCCTCCCCACTGCGGCCCGCAGAGTTACTTCCCAAGAGTTTATATTTTTCACTATTCCTTCCACAGTCACGATCCCGTCTCCTGGAAGGCGGAGTCCACATGTAAGCCATTTTCTGAATCCTCCATACCATCTTGTACATGATAGGTTCTCAGTTAACGACAGAATGATTGGTTATTGATTACTGATGACAGCATGTGAATAACACATGTCCATTATTAACATTAACATGGTACTTTCCGTTGCAGATGGTTTAGTCCAGGGATCAGCAAATTTTTTCCGATAGTAAAATGGGTCTAGAACAGATAAGTAAGCTTTGTGGGACATGTGGTCTCTGTGGCATCCACTGGGCTCAGCTGTGGCGGCAACGACAGCCAAAAGCAAAAATCAAATGAGTGGGCGTGGCCGTGTGCCAGTGAAACTTATTTAGGGACATTGGAATTTGAATTTCCTATGAGTTTTGTGTGTCATGAAACATCATTCTTCTTTTGACTTTCTGTTTCCAACCCTTCAAAAATGCCAAAACTCTTCTTAGTTTTTGGGCCACAGATGAAACAGAACAGGTGGGCAGGCCAGATATGGCCCACGGATTATAGTTTGCCAACTGTAAATAATTATGTTTGTGCCGATCTCCCACGGCCTCTCATTCCTTCCCATTCTTTAACAGGACTGAGTACCCACTATGTGCCAGGAACTGTGCCCATCAGGAATGGGTGCTAGACTGAGTTCTGGGATGTGGGAGGGGAAGGACTAGGTCTTCCGCCTGGAGCCGCGGGATGGAGGGCGCCACTTACAGCCAGGGGAGATGCGCTCACAGCGCTCCTCTGGCAGTGAGACCCGGGGCTCAGGCTCAGGGGCCCCGGGTGACAGCAAGGTCTGCAATCAAATGAAAGGTCAGGCGTGGACGGGCATCTGGAACTGGGTCTGAGTCCATCTGCAGACACACCTTCGGGAGTGGGTGAGAGGCCACCGAGAGAGACATCAGGACAACAAGAACGAAAACAAAAGTAAAGCTGTGAATAGACATTTGGAGGCTTTTCCAGCATTCCTTCTGAGCAGAGGAAGGTGTCCGTGGGGGGTGGGGGGGGAGAGGAGTGTGGGGGGGGCCACAACCAGTTCCCCACAAATATTTCCATGGTAAATGAATGCCCAAAGGACAGCGGGATTTTAAAGAGGATTTGCCACCTATCACTACTGTTGCTCGGGTCGCCTTCTCTGCTGTCCCCACATCCAGGCCTTGGGCTCACTGCCCTCCCTGTACACCTGCAGCTCACCCCAACTGCCACGGGCCCATTTCTCGGGTTGCTCTCTGGTTTACCAACCCCACCCCCATTCTTGGGCTCTGTCCTCATTTTCAGTCCTTCATCCGGGTCATGCTGTCCTGCGTGACGCTGTCACACCTGATGTGCTCCAGCCGCGTGGCCGCGTGGGAGGGGCCTGGGCAACTGCTCTCTGGCTGCACAGGCCCCATGTGTTGGTGGCCCCAGCCTCCCCAGCCAGCCTCCCAGAAAGGCTGGAAGTAGATTTTCTTTTTTAAATTAACTCTACATCTGCCTCTGCTCTCCCTGGCAGATTCCTTCTCTCTGCTGTTGTTTTGTTTTTTAAAAATGACCCTTTTATTTCTTTCATGTTCTTTTCCTAATCATATGTCTGTGACTCAAAGCAGGAGCGTCTACAAAACCACACTGGGAATCTTCTGCTCCATAGATGTCTAGTGGGAGGAGGAAGGGAGGAACCAATGAGGAATCACACGCAGGGACTGGTGCACGAGGCTCTGGGTGCAGACATACTTACTCGGGCACAAGAAGCCCAAGAGGAGATTCCATTGCCTGTAAAACATGAATGATTAGGGCTCCATCTCACAAGCTGACTGAAGATTAAATAAGATACAAGACGGGGCCAGCGTCTGGATATCCCCCGTCCCCAGGAGTCCATGAGGCTGAGAGGCAGTGAGCAGCTCCAAGCCCACGTGGGAAGAAAGCCACGGAGCAAAGACCAAAGTCTGTCTGCTTCAAAGCCCATGTTCCTTACAAGCACTTAACACAGCAAAGCTGCTTGTACACGCGGCCATGCTGCACTCTGCTTCCTGACAGCCTGGCAGTGATGGTCAAGGCCATCCTCTCCCCTGACCATGACACTAGGGAAGCAGGCACTGTCTGGGCTGGAGGGGATAGAATTTAGGGTCTCTTGTTTTGTATAGTAAGTCACATTCGTCAACACAGTATTTCATTTTCGATATTACTCCACTCTTTACCACCCAAATACGGCCATAGAGACTGTGTGCATTGACTTTGCTATTAACGGGAGGCAACTGGGTGATCATGGGCTAATGATCGTCTACCTTCTTAATGCTAAGTGACTTATTACCCATAAAGGGCTCTGCGACGCTCCCGCCAGCCGAACACTTGCAAGTTAAGCTTCTTGATTGAAAATATAATCTGTATTGCAGAGATTAAAATATATTGGATTCATTTTGGCTCTATTCTTCCCCATTGTCCCACATACATTTTCTTTATGCTACACCATCAAATTAGTTCCCCTGCTATGGAAATTATTTCCACACAATAAATCAATTTTATGGTGAAGCTATGACTGAATATCCTATTTAAAGGCAAAGCCAATCGGGGATGGGAACAATTTTCTTACTGATGTGATCAGTGTTTGCCCCACACGTTTTGGTGATCTCTGTTAGTTTCGTCTCTTCTGACTTCCTAGTTTTCTCTCCTTCCCCTCTGTCCTCGGGGAAGGCTTCGGTTCGGTGTGGTGGAGAGGGGCCAGACAGGAGAGACCTTAGAGGGACGAGATCGGCAAGGCTGTCTCAGCGCCACAGTCTCTGGTCAAGGACGCTCCTCACACCCCGGGAAGCTAGCTTCACTGCCCTGCCAGGTGCAGCGCAGCTCCAGGTGCTCTCTTCAGCACCAGTTAGCCTCTGGCTGTACATGGTCTACTTATATGCCGGCGCCCCCGCCCAAGTGGAAGGCAGGGGCTTCGTCGTCAGTCTTATTCAGTGTTAGAGCCCTGGCATCTAGAACAGAGCCTGGCAGAAATGTACACAAATAGAATACCTTACAAAATGAGATAATGCCATCATGTTGAGGCCAAAACATGGAGAGATTCATTCTAGTAGGAGGTGAGAAGTGGGGGAAGTGTCAATCGAAGGTGGCCTGGGGGGCCCTGATACGGGAGTCTGTAGGGTGACCACTGTGCTAGGCCGCTTGAATCATCTCTCGGTGCTTCCCACGTGCAGGGCCTTTTTGCACATGCTGTTCCCTCTCCCTTGAGAGCCTCCGGTTCCTGCCTGGAAACACCTGGTTAATAACTCCATCCAACTTTCAGCTCCCAGACTTCCCGATCCACTAGTCCCTCATAACACGGTCCTAGAGAACCATGTGCCTTTCCATCAGCGTGCTTGGACCACATTTGTCATTATGTATTTATTCCTTTGGTGTTATGAGCAGCGTCCAGCAACTCCCTGTGGACTTCAGCCCCGTGACAGCAGGCTCCACCTCTGCTTTGCTCACATTTATCCCCAGCTTCAAGCACTCTGCATGACCCTTAGTAGCCATGCAATAAATACTTGAATAGAGAGAGAATGAACAAATGCTGCCATGAAAATCATCTACAAGCACATTTATCATTTTAAATTTGAATGCCATTGAATTTAGCAAATCGGTGTCCAGTTGTGTCCTTATATATGTTTCTACTCTAGGACAGGAAACAGAAGTTAATAACTGCTGAGCACAGGCCATGTCCAAAGTGCTGCCAGCTGCACAGACCTGCCTTCAGGGTAACAGCTCGTTTAGTACCCGAAGGTCACCGCGTGCCTGATCCTTCGATGTGGCTCAGGCAGAGCTTCTGGCACTAGAACAGCAGCAACCTGCACTGGGGGCAGCTGCTGAGCACCTCACAGCAGGGCAGCGGCTGTTGTGCAAATGCTTTGGAGTGTCCGAGTAAGAACACAGGGTCCCCAAATAGCACACAGACCGGGAAAGGCAGTCCAGCGGCATGGGAGTGGCACACACAGTATATGCAGGCACATCGAGAAGTTTAAAAGCTGCAAGATTTTCAAAGCCTGCCAAGTCCATTATCTCAGCTAACCAAACCCCACGAGATGGCTCCAAGTCATGTCCTTGTGTCAACTGCCAAGCTGGAAGCGACAGCACACAGAGGTGTTAGTGAATTACATTCCTAATATTACCAATGACATGATGGTGAACTAGAACCCGGAGCTCCTAACTCTGAGCGCATGCGTTCTCAGCACCTCACTGTCAATTCTGTAGCTAGAAATTACTTTAGAGGATCTGAGAAGCTGGGCCCTGCATATGGAGGAAGACACCTGGATCCAGGCTGGATGTTTGAGAATGACCTGTATGAACATGGCCTGCAAACAAAGAGAGAAAAATCTGTATGCTTTCAACCAATCAAAGCATTCCAGATTATATCAAGTTTTCGTAAAAGGCTGTAATAGACTAACTGATTCTCTCCTGGTCCAAACCCAGATGCACGGAGAGCTCCCTGAAAGAGTAGGGCTCTTTCTAACTTGGGATTCTTGAATCAGAAAACAGCCTGTGTCATGGCACCCATACCTACAGGCTAATACAAAAATACACACTTAGGGAGGTCACAGAGTTAAGATTGAAATGGCTGAAAAACAGTGTGGGCCCAGGAAAACTGTCAGCAGTCTCAAAATAGCTTTACAAAGGTCTGTCAAGTTTGGGGAAATAATCCAGGAAAACAATACCAGAGTACACAGAGTCCTGAGCTCATTTCAGCTAATGCCAGCACAGTGAACAAGGCTTTGAGCAAAACACTTGATCTTTTAGGGGGAATTTCCATGTTCTGTGCTGACATTTTCCATAGCCTGGTGGGGGTGGTACGGAGGTGTCTCCATCCCTCGTAGGGGGTGGTTTTTCCAAATGCATTGTACATATGCCTACAGGTGCACCGCTTGGGGGCCGAGGAGCAGTGGCAGCAGGGGTGAGCCACACAGGGATGTGGGCGGCACTGCCCCCAGCCCCCTCGGTGGCTGCCCAGCTTTGCACTTCAGTTTTTCTCCAGGGAAATGCTGTTTCATTGGCCCACTCTCTGTTACCTTGTCAATACCATCCTTTTGAGATAAACACCATCTCTTTTGCCCAAATCATCCAAGTTCCAAAAAAAACAAACTCAAGGTATCACAAAACTAACAACCCAAAAAGAGGGCTTTCAAAATGGAATAAGAGAGAAGGAAGCAAAGCCTCTTATTGTGAATGTGCTATTCCAAGCCAAACAGAACACAGATGGCTTTTTCTAACTTTCTCTCAACATGACTTCTGATTTCTAGAAAACAAAAAATTAGTATTACCTCCTACCTTCTACCAATATGATGGCATTTTACCATTAGATAAACATAGTCTATCAGTCTCCTCTTCCCTGAAATTCTAAATAAGAGTGAGCGCTCAAATGCCTGTCCCCAGCTGGTTGAGAAGGATCCGGGGAACCCTGTTCCCTAACTGACGTGACGTCAGGGACAGCCCGTAAAAAGGGTTAAGATAACAGGGCTCTGCACTAGTTGGCAAGTGCTGCCATACCAGAGGACCACAGACTTGAACAACAGAAATTCATTTTCTCACAATTCTGGAGGCTGGAAATCTGAGCTGGAGGGGTGAGCAGGGATGGCTTCTCCCGACGCCTGCCTCCTTGCCATGCAGACGGCTGCCTCCTTCCTCCCTGTGTCCTCACATCACCCTCCCCTGTGCCTGGGTCCTAATCTCTTCTTAAAAGGGTCCCCATCATATAGAATTAGGGTTCACTCCACTAACCTCATTTTAACTTTAATTATCTCTGTAAAGGCCTTATCTCTAAACACAGTCACATTCTGAGGTCCTGGGATTAGGGCTTCGACCTGTGAATTGGGGCAGGGGCGCGTAACCCAGCCCAGGACAGGTTCATTGCCATGCAGTCTTTCCCACGGATTTTCAATAGCCCTTGAGATAGCTTTCCCATGATGTACCTGTATATACGTTTGGTGTTCATTATTTTTCCTTGCCAACACTCCCCACTACCATATCCCAATCCTCTCTCATGGAAGAAGGGACAGCTCTCCTCTGTGCCAACTGGTTAACCCCACTGGCATAAGGGAAAGAGAGCTGGTGTAGCCCAACCCTAAGACAGGCAGTACCATGGCCCAGGACCAACTGGTCAGGAACAGGGAACCTGCTCCTCTGCTGGTATGCTTGCGCACTAGGCCATCACTGTACCTGTGATCACTACCATCTGCACGTGTCCACCTGCCCCTCTGAATGGTCGCCTGCCCACCTAAGTGGTGCTCTGAGAGCAGGACTGGCTGCCACCTCTCTGAATCCCCAGTGCATGTGCTCTAGACACAAGGCTCGCTTTCTGAACGCAGCCAACCCCTAAGTGTGTGCATTCACAAATGCTGGTGCCGGGCCCCCCAGCCAGTCCTAGGAGGGGTGCGCAGGCCAGGGCTGACGCGTCAATGAACTTGCACACGAGATGGAAAGGTTCCTGCCCCCAAAGCCATTTCCTGGAAGAAGCCGGGGAGACTCTGAAAACCAAGCTCCCTCTGCGGGCTTCCGAGGCCCCAGTGGGCCCTCTCTATTTGAGGGCAAGGGGATTTTGTCACACAGTGATTCCTAGTTTTCAACACAAACCTAACACTGAAGACCAGATATGCGTGGCTTTGCTCACATAGATGTACATTCAAAATCACTTAGAGAGGCAGCAGCTGTAGGGCCAGGGAGTGTTCAAAATGACTCACAACTGAAGAAACCCCTTCATGATGGAAGTGGTTAAGGTTGGCTAGGACTTTTGCCAACACCAATGTGATGCTCACCTCGGAAATCAGAGGGCACAGCTTATCCACGACTCATCCGGAACCCACCCCAGGGAACCATCATTCGCTCCCACGTGGCTGTGGGCCATGGGCCTTTGCTATTCCTTTTTCTTCTTCTCACTTTGTAGTTGTGAAAAATGATCAATCAGATCAAACGCACACATACACACAATGCCACCTACATATCCCCCCGTCAAGGAAAGTATTTCTAATGGCCTGTCCTTTCTTGTTTTCAGGATGCTCTAAAAATAGTCATCATTACAATAACGCAGGTCCTGGGAGGAATTTCATGTCATGAGCAGACTCGTCAGCCAAAGTGTAAAAAACAGGTGTGTGCAAGACGCTTCTGAGTCAAGAGAAATATTTCCACTTTTAATATTGTGGGCATGAAAAGTTATTTTCTCTGAAGGGTGCAAAGCTCCAAAAACTACCACATAAAATCAGTTCCACACAAAACCTCTTCACGGAACACATCAATCGTGTACATCAGAAGGAGCCGTTATAAACAGTAACACACATGCCAACCCAGATCAAAGACAAATTCGCACAAACTCAGAACCATGCCAGAAGGGAGCCCTTGGCACGAGGAGTCCCTTCCCCAGGTCACCCAGCAGGAGCTTTAGTTCTAGGTCAAGTCCCTCAGCCCTCAGGTGAATCCGTCTAGGGCACTTGGCAGTGCGCCTCCAAAGGAAAGCGGCGGGTGGGAGATAGAGGGGAACTGGGTGAGGGGTGGGGGCGAGAGGCGGGAGCGAGTGGTGGCAGGGGATGGGCCGGAAGATGGGGTGGACGGAGGAGTAACCTTCCCATAAGACCCCACCTAACAAAGACCTCAAACTTCGGGAACCTCTCAAAGGGTATGGTTACGTTGAGGCAAACCCACAATATCAGCACATGGGAAATGAGGCTTGTTCGCTCAAGGAGGAAATGCTTCATCTGACGAAGTCCCTGAGAACGTGCAGGGATTTTGGAAACGTCACTGGCCATTTTCCTGACTACCGTACACTCAAACTTGAGCAGCCAGTAGACGTTTGCCTATTGGTCCCCTTTTAAAGCCTCCTAAAGTCCACATCTTAGTGGCCTCTGGGAGCCAGCAGTGCCAGCAGGTTGCAGGGAAGAGAAAGGCAAGAGATGGGGGTCAAAGCGGCCTCTGCCCATCCCCGCTTCCGTGACCTTGAACAAGGCCCTTTGCTCCTTTGAGACACTATCTGTAAAACGAGGATACATGGAGGAGTTGTGTGAGGATTATAATAGGAAGCCAATGTATTTTAATAAAAAACAAAACACAACACACCTCTTTCACATAGGATTGCTACTCTTGAAGAAAAAGGAAAATAACAAATGTGGATGAGGATGTGGGGAAACTGGAAACCTTTGTGCATCATTGCTGCGAATATAAAATGTTACAGAGGCCATGAAAAACAATATGGCTGTTGCTCAAAAACTAAAAACAGAATTACCACACGATCCAGCAACTCCACTTCTTATATACCTGAAAGAATTGAAAGCAGGGTCTCAAACAGATATTTGTACATTTGTGCTCGTAACAGCATAATTCACAATAACCAAATGTAGAAGCAACCTACCTGTCCATCAGTGGTGAATGGTTCAACAAAATGCAGCCTCTCCATACAATGGAACATTATTCTGTCTTAGGGAGGACACCCCGACACAGGCTACACCGTGGATGGACCTTGGGGACATTATGCTCAGTGAAATAAGCCAGTCAGAGAGGGACAAATATTGTATGATTCCACTTATATGAGATCCCTCGAGTCATCAAACTCACAGAGACAGAAAGTAAGATGGTGCTTGGCAGGGCCTTCAGGGAGAAAAAGTGGAGAGTCAGTGTCTAATGGGTAAAGTTTCAGTTTTGCAAGACGGAAAAATTCTGGCACAACAATGTGAATCTTTTTAATACTAGCGAACCACACACTTGAGAATGTGTAAGATGGTGCATTTTGCGTCCTGGGTATTTTGCCATAATTAAAAGTAATTTTTTCAAACTAGAAAGCCCAGTCAACATGCCTGTGACACAGGAAGTCCTCCATACATTACTTGTGTGTTCTCAGCACACGGATTTTGCCGCTATACCAAACAGTCCGTTACTGCCCATCTGCCAGGGCTGCTTTTCTAGGTGAGTGAACAGCAAGGTTAAACAGCCTTTTTCTGCACTGCAAAACTGGGAAGCCTTACGCTGTGGGTTTGGGAAGCACTGGGCAGAGATTAAATATCACCACAGGCTACAGAGCTGCAGACCACCCCAAATATCCAGAGAGAACTTCAGGGGCTAGGTCCCAGACCACCACTTACAGCATGATTCAAACAAGGCCCAGGACCCCTGAAGAGAGGCACAAGGGTGACTCAGGCCCGAAGAAAGCCAGAAAGGAAATACGAACTTACATCATTTAAGTAAATCCTGCCTGAAAGGTGGGGGACCCTCCCTTCTCTTCACTGGGGGGATGTAGGCGGGAGTGGCCTAACGGCACAGACAAAATCCCTTCTCAAGGGAGCAAAGGGCGGGCCTGAGGGGCTGTGCTGGGCTCTCTTAGAAGGACGCTTATCGCTGGTTTGCAATGCCATCTCGCTCCTCAAAGTGGACCCTGGAAGCGCTGCCTTGGAAGCACCCCAGAACTTGCTGGAAATGCAGAGTCCGAGGCTCCCTCTCAGATCTTCTGGAGCTGAACCCACATTTTAATAAGGCGTCCAGGAATCGGTGTACACATGAGGCTGGGGAAGCACTTGACAGGGTCCCCCCTGGCCTATCCTCACTTGTACTCCATCATATCCACATATCTGTGGGCTAAAAGGAATAAATCCACTGAGGAGCGCTAGGGCCAAGCTTGACTTGAACTTAAAAACATGACAGGCCTGACTACACTCCACTCATTTCAGATTAATTTTCTGCCTTCAGCTTGGCTGTCCTTTTTTCTTCTCTTCTTCTGAGGGCCATCTAATAAGACATAACAGAAGATAAATCAGCCTCCTAGTTTGGGGCATTAAGAGATTGTGGTAATGTGTTCTAGCAACCCACTGGAGTTTATTTCCTTCTATTTCATGACAACTGAGGCATTAAATAGTCTTAAATCATCGGGCTGTCCCTTGCTTGCTCTGTGACCACTCCTGTGGCTTTGAAAATCCAATATGAGAAATCATTCTTTATAGCAGCCTCTGTAGCTGCGAGCAAAGCGATTTAGAGAACACTTTTATGAGAACAGTTTCTACATACTATGCTTCCATTACAAATTACTCCTTCCCTTTGACAACACTTAAATATGCACAGTTTAAGTAATACAAATGGGTTATCAAATTTCCATGATGTAAACAGTCAGAGAAGTTGTTCCCTATCAACGAATCCATAATAAGGCAGCAAAAAAGCTCAACTATTTCCTTACCATCCAGTCATTCCAGCGAATTTGTACTCAGACAACTTTATCCCCATTTCCTTCATTTCCCAGGGTAATTGGCCTGCTTCATCTTACTTCATCTTAGGAAGGTGGGGTGGCTGGGGTGTGAGACACAGCATGTCACAGGCTCCCATTCATAAAAATGCCAAGTCCTACTTATATTTAATTATCTCCAGGATCTTAATAAAAAATACAGAATACAGTATTCCCTTGACCTAGACATGAGATGTGTAGGGTATTTTTAACATTGGGAGTCATCTCAATGATTAGAAAGCACTAATATTAAAAATTAAGGAAGTCCTCCATAAGACCGCTCCCAACAAGCCTTGGAAGTGGTCAAAGAAACATGACCACAGCTGTGTGTTAGGACAAGATGCCAACACTGGGACCAAAAGGTGGGCCCCGCACCCCAGGTCACCTCTGCCAGGTGAAGAACAGGGAGGCAGGGTCCACCAGCAGACAGGCAACAAGCTAGCTGCCCAGCACACAGACTACGTCCCACAGGCACTAAAATGCCTGTGGAGGACTCACAAAAGAAGATGTACGCTCACAACGCTGCCATGCCAGGAGAGAAAGTCAAGTCATTTCGAAGTTCCATAAACTACGAAGCCAACAAGGCAGGAACCAATCCGAGACTTACCCGGCGGTGCTGCTGGACACAGAGCCCCCTCACCCACCGCTACGTTGATGCGACAACTCCAGCCACTTCCCCATGAATCTCCTGGCTCAAAGCCGGTCTTAAATGAACCAGCTTAATGGGTGGCTGTCCCGTTTCCACTGGAGGGACCCTTACAGAGACAACCAGAGGGCCACCCTCCCCCGCCCCCCAGCCCCGCCTTCCGGGCCGTGGAAACTCCAGGGAAACAAGCGGAGGATGAGATCAGAGATGCTGCTGAGAGGAGGAGCCCCACGAGAAGGCCGCAGGTGGCAAGAGGAGGAAGAGGCAGAGGGGGGTCTGGACAGCATCCTGGCCCAGAGGTGGCGTTTGCACTGCAATGCATGCGGTGGGAAGCAAGCATCTAACGTGAGCCTGTAAGACCCAGAAATGGGCCAGAACTCTGCTGCAAAAGGGACCCAAACAGCACCCACGCTCAGAGCAGGGCCTCACCAGGGCAGAAGCCAGGCCCACCAAGCACAGAGCTCCCAGGGCAGAGGCCTCACAGGCGTCTGGCTCCCCCTTCTGTCCCAGGCCAGGGCTGTGGAAAGGTCACTGCTATGCATGCCACCCCTCCGAGGACCTGAAAGGACATGGCAGCCTGCAGACAGCAGAACACGCGTTTCCCAGCTGGGCGCTATTGACCAGGACAGACTGCACAGAATAGGAGAATTTCTTTTGAGGATTTGAGGTCCAGTTTTAGAGACCAGGTTAAGATACCAGAGGAGATGAGGGTGGGTGGGGAAGAGCAGATGGTCCAGCTGCATATCCCGAAAAGGTAAAATGGCAAAACAGGGCAATGTCTCACTTTGTGTCACAATGCCACCCCATGCCACGGAGCTGGCTGCCCAAAAGCGTGCCAAAGGGGGATTTTCACCTATCTTTCATAAAATGACAAAGCTGTCAACACAGAGACTTAAATATTCAAAGGGACGAAGGCTAGATAAATAAAAGGTACCATAAATGTGAAGAGCACAGTTTGAGTGGTCTCTCTCTTAACCTCTTTTTACTCACTTTCAAAGTAATACATTGAAGTTATCAAATTACCATTACCAAAACTAAAATGAAAACATTTTCTTATAAATGGATCTTACTTTTAATCCCAAAACAGTTCCCCAATTATTGTCGGTGTATTGCATCTTTTCAATTATGGCTAATTTAACTGTTACACTTTGCACATAATACATGTAAATATTTTTCTTAATTTTTATCCAGAGAGAGATTACAGTAAAATTCCTTTTAAGGAATCAAGACATTCAGATTCTCAAACTTTAATTTTAGGGGCCCCCATTGCCTTCTTTTGGTTTAATTTCACAATAGCTGAAAACCTAGCACATACAGATACATGCAAAAGCCCCCCAAACAGTTATCCAAGCTTCCCGTAATATAGTCAGTATAAATAAAATATATTTCTCTGATAAACTCCTAAGGCCATAAAATGCCAAAGTCAGAGAAAGTAGGCCCAATACTGAACTTAAGGAAAACTTGTATCTGAAAGAAAAAAAGCTTCATTCCCATTAACACAAAAATGTTTTCAGACAGTCGATCTTCTAAATGCCCCTGAGACTCCCCGTCATACCAAATGTTTTGCTTCTAAATCCAGTTATAAACCAGGTTTTACGATGAACACACACGTTCACTGCTGCAGAACATGAGCACCAGAGGCAGGGCAACACGAAACATCAAGAGTCCATTTAAATGAAGTCAAGTGAACATGGAGGTAAGTCCTCAAGAAGCACAGTGTTTCTGACAACCCATTTCTCAGGCTTTCAAGTTCACACACCAACACAGAATCAAGCATGTATCTAAAATACACTGGAGCTAACCACAAAAACATTCAACCTCCAATTACCTTATTTGAATTCACAGATGCCACCATCCTGGGTCAAGTCATCTGGTCAACCCAGTAGAGCACAAGTCAGGGGCCTTGGTCTACGATATAAACAGATGAAGCACACCTGCTCTGAAAAAACAAAACCACCTCTGAAATCAACTAGAGAAAACAAAGACATAAACCTTCTACCTTAGTACAGATACGCCACAACAAATGGACCATCTCAATTCTCCATCTTAACTACAGCCCCTCTGGATTCTTTTCTGATGCAAAATGACAGCCGAGCTATGAAACACTTAATTCTGGAGGATTGGTTTTGGAGGCTTAAGCAAAGGGGCTATCAGTAGCCCCTTGTCTTGTCTCCCTGAGGGCACATCTCATCCTCTATGTTACCAGGCTGCCATGCTGTCTCCTAAACTGTGTGCCCTTAGGGTAGGACCAGCTTGTGGGTATCAAAGGTGCTCCTCCCCGGGTCTAGCACATGGCCAGGTATGTGTTGGGCACTCAAGCAAAGGAGAAACCCTCTGAAATCATTTCCTGGGAAACAAGTTCCCAAGTTTACCTATGCATGCTTGGCACTGCCTCAATGAAATACGCTGACCGGTCTCCACGTCACACTGACCACTGTAGCCAGGGGCTCCTTTCAACACATCTGGTCTCTCTGGCAAGCTCCCATCAGAGTCCACAACCCCAAGGCCAGCCAGGGAATTAAATACAACATGAAACAGTGAATCCTGAGTACCAAAAAGGAAGAACCATTTTTGGAAAACTAAATTTGAACGTTTTAGAAAAATTATAAAGGTAAGTAGCCTTAAAAAGTGTGCAAAATTAGATACTAGTGAGACAAATGAAAAAAAAAAAACCCAGAAAATGTGAAAATCTCCGAACTTCACTTTAAAGAAATCTTAAAAGGAACTGATTGACTATGAATTGTCAAAGTGAGTCGATGGAACCACATTCAAAATCAGGCACGGTCCTTACATTTTTTTTAAAGTCAGTAAAAAAAATGGGGTGGGGGGAAGGAATGAACAGGGTGCATTTGTATGTTTTATGTAAACATGATTATGGTGTGTGACCATCAAAACAGGAGCTTCCCCTTTGTCAATTAATCACCTAACTTCCGGTTTAACCACACTGCGGAAGATTCGCTCTATTCTAGAGGCTTTAAAACTTAACTGAAAGTGGCTATAAGAAATTTCAGGAAAAGGGCTAACATTTTCCCTTCGGTATGACAAGTAAAAATGCAAAAATATTCTAGAAGTTTGCTTGTCATAAAAGAGCAATTTATTTTCGGAAGCCCAGGAAGGCCACTTAAGATCATCTCAAGTCCCACGCTGCTGAGTAAGGAGTTGCTGGGATAATACCTCCCAGCACAGCACAGCTGGGTCCATTTTGCTGTTGCTGGTAGGGGCTCCCACTGCCGCCTTTCAGCCTCCTCCCCGCCTCCAGTGCCCCTTGGTCCATAGGGAGCCCTGCATCCCGAGAGGCAAGGAGGCTCTGCGCTTCTCACTACTGTGCACATGCTGTTCCTTCACCCCCACACCCTTCCACTCTCACATACTCCCATCCTCGTCAATTGTTAAAAATCTCATAAAGTACCTCTTCGCTGAACTCCCCCCCGTGCCAGGCTGGCCCAGAGCAAATGCTTCCAGCTGATGAGTACACCCTGCGTTTGGCACATGATCCCATCCCTGCACTTGTCCACGCACTGTGATGCTATGATATTCTCTCTCTCCTCCTCCACCAGAAAAAAAAAAAAATTTAAACCCCAGTGCCTAACCCAGAAGATGTCACTGTTTGTCGAGTAATATGACAAAACCAAGTGCTGACAAAGGCTCCTTGACCACGCGTCAGTCAGGCCAGTCTGAGCTTCACTTTCAACGAGGCCTTGACTTTGGCTCTCATCCTTGCTGGGCCTTCATAGCCTGGTTTCAGCAGCACTCCTGCACATTCAGTTTAGAGAGAGTCCCCCACCCTCTGTATCCGATCAAATCCTCCTTCCCCACTTTGGGTGTGTAAGCCCTTGGCCTGCCTTCCACAGGCATCCTGCTAAATTGCTTCAACAAGAATCCCCCAGCCCTTGACGTCTCCTCTTGGAAATCTCCCATCCACTGGCTCCACCCTCCACCCTGGCTATAAATCTCCAGTTTTCTTGTCATGTTTGAAGTTGAGCCTGACCTCCCTCCCCTATTGCAGAGACAGTCCCGACACCTATTCCTATAGTCCTGAATAAAGGCTCCCTTACCATTTGAACAAGTGTCCAGGTAATTTTTTTTTAATGTACAGTGTATTTGAATTGTATTCCAAACTTAAACACAAGATTTAATCATGCTACATTTGGTTAAAAAAAATTAGTATCATGCTGGTGTTTCAAGGAGGTAGAAATGTAAAGAACAATGCAGCTTTTCTAAGCGACTCAAACCTGCATTTTTGTTGCACACAGAGCTGACATCTCAAGCCCATATATTGTATGCTGCCAGGACAAGACCCAGCATTTTGAACTGTTTCTTTTCCATCAGTTTGAAAACACACACGCATGCCTCCTTCAGCCTGAGAGTTGAGAAAAGGCTGCACCTGTGTATAGAATGGTGGGCATAAAACCTTCACTATTAACTACAAAGATGTTGACTGAAGTAATAAAGTCAGAAAACAAAATGTTTGCACTGTTCCCTTCAACAGTGCATTTCCTAAGCGATTTCCACATGATGGATTCTGTTGGGGGTGGTGGCGGGTATCTCTGCCATCCTCACGTTGTCTTTAACTGTTAAAGCAGCCACAGCTTTAACGGAGAGACAGGCAGAGCTAACGGAGAATCACCGAGCAGCTTCAGCGTTTCCCTTGGCGTAGCTCCGGCCCCATGGGAACTGCCTCTTGGCGCCCCCGCTCAGCCCAGTGCCCATCTTGTCTGCTCAGAGATGCCTACGGTGGTCTCTGCAGCAACTCTTACCCACCTGCCTTCCCGCTTCCCTCACTGGTAGGCCAGAAGAGGGCGGGAGCCCTGGGCCTTCAGGAGCATGGCAGGCTTGGATTGGCCAAACAGAGAGGTCAAGGCTGACCCAAATTCTCTAGGACAGACCGTGGGTGAGAAACACAAGCTGTGGAAATAGCGGGGCTGGAAAGGGAGCTGGATTGGCATCCCAGGCTCTTCCCATACACAGAGGGAACCCTGTCCGGAGGCTTGCTGATTGAGATGCTGACATGCTAACCCACAGGGCCACCCGAAGGGAATGGGTCTGGGAGACCATCACTCAACGGAAACAGAGGTCTGATGGGAGCAGACACCACATTCACAGATGAGTGCAGGGCCTTGAGAAATTATTATTCCACGCTGATGGAAATTGTCATTCCACATGGTGAAAGTGAAGCTGTTTGGCAACATCTATCATTTCTCCTACCCAGCCCCTGCAGAAAAAGTTGTTAGTAGTTCTCATTAAAGTCAGTTTTACAAGCTTATATTGTTAAATCAATTAAATACTTGGGTCACTTTGCTAAGGTCCATACACATAGTAAAAGCTCCAACAAAGGAAGCAAAATTTACTTTTCACAGCTCTTGCTGAGTTGCACTGTTGTGTAAAATGGCCTAGAAGAAACGCCATCATTAACCCTCCGATCTAGACAAACCCTCATTCTGGCCCTGATATCCCAGGGATGTAGTAACTGAGGCCCAGTGCATTCGGAAGTAGGCTTCCAGCCTCTCTAACTGTGACTCGAAAAAGCCTCAAAAACCCTTGCCTTTGTTGATCTTGGCTTCTTTTATAGAGATTCAGTCACACAGGTGTGTGTTGTCTCTGCTAAGACAGAAGCGGCAGCCCTCCTCCAGGGGAGGCGTGATTCCGACGACTCTCAGGCAGTTCCAGCATTTGAACGAGGCTGGCAGGTTAGGAGAAGCTGGTCTCTGTCCTGGAGATCACAGGGAGAGGATGCCCAGCCCGCACAGCCGGCCTGGCATGTGGGGGCCAGAAGTGCATCACTGCCTTTGAGATGGCCAGGAAGAAGGTATGCGGCAACTTCAATCATGAACCCAAAGCGAAGAAAGTCAGGTGGCGCCCCGGGAGGACGGACAGGCCCGCCTGGAGCAGGAGGAGGGGAAAAGCCCGAGTAGCCCCCAGGTGGTGGCCAGTGTGCATACCAGAGGGCCCCCCAAATTAACAATCACAAAGAATTCACAAGCAGATAAATAAGAAATCCCAGGGCCTAAAAAGGAAAAAGAAAACAAATACATGGACTTACAGTTCCTAGCACCGGCATGACTGCGAAGAAAAAGGGGAGGGGCACCCCTTCACATTTTGTGGCCTAACTCAATTTTCTGGGCAGATGGGTTAGTCCACGCATGTCCATGGTTCCCTGCTATCATGTCCGGGGCCCTGCATTCCAGAACGTGGTGACCCTGACCACTTTGGCTGTCTGTGTCCAAGCCCAGTCTCTCAGTGGCTCCTCTTTGGCTTATTCCAGAAAAGAGAATCTAATCCAGAAAAGGATCAGAATTACCTGGAAAGCCATGGGAGGATGTGGCCGGATCGTGGAGGGAAGGCGGAGGGGACAGATGGAGTGGGAGGGTCCCTCAGCTTCATCTGGCAACTTCTCCACATTCTAGTCTCTACATGGCAATTCCCAGGGGCTCAGGTGGAGACACACGTGCCCCATGCTGCAGCCACCAGCACCTGCCACCTTAAATACGGGGCTGCCGCAGGCCTATGGAATTTCCTGAAGGGAAAGGCCAGCCCCGGCCGAGCCCATTAAGACCACTGGTCACCTGCCTCTCTGGTTGTCCCGTCCTTCCTTCCTGGATCACCTCCTCTCACCACACAACTAACTGTGAAGCTGACCTTGGAGAAATAAGCTCCCACAGGCTGAGATGTTCCAGGACAGGACACGGAGTCTCAGATAAGTGACACGGCACAGATACTTTTCCTTTGTAAAACCCTACCTCCTGGAGGCAAGAGACAAGGGACAGGAAGCAAGATTAGGTTTTCCTGGATGAGGGGAGTATGGGGTTTAAGAACTTAGCTGAACTGACCAAGTTCTGCCCATCCCCCACCACAGCATGGTGGCCTTCCAAAGTAGCCACAAAGGATCTGGGAGGACACATCAGACTCAACCAGATTTGCTGAGAGACAACAGACTAGAGTCCCACAGGACTGTAAGGAATGACCACAAACGGGTAGCATGAAATAACAGAATATTTCTTCCCATAGTCTGGAAGCCAGAAGCCCAAGATCAAGGTGTCTGCAGGCCCATGTGCCTCTGCAGCCCATATGGGGAGACTCTGTTCCACGCCTTTCTCTTAGTTTCTGTGTTGGCATCCCTTGTAGACTGTCTTGCCGATGGGTTTCAGCCCCCAGCAAATTCGCTATGGATTCAGTGTGACCAAAGAAATGACAGCAGAATGTTCTTGGGGTGAAAGGGTTTATTACCCGGCTTGTTCTCCCGGCAGTAGGTCAAGCACTAGCGTCTCTGCCTCCGCCCAGAGCCCTGGGCTGAGCTCTCTATATAGCACAGTAATAGCTTATTGCCTATGGGTGTGGAAGCGGTAGCCTAGCAACAGGCCAGTTACATCAAGTGGTTTAAGTTCAGTGAGGATCCTGGCCATAGGAACCCCAACTTCCCCATACAGACATATCACTCAACCTCCACCGTCACTGGAGCATTCCCCCTGGGTGTCTGTGTCTCAGCCTCTGCCTTCTCTTCATACCTCAGTATGACTTCATCTTACTTTGAATACATCTGCCAAGACTCTATTTCCAAATAACATCATATTCATAGGCACCAGTGGCTAGGAATTCAATGGATCTTCTGGGGGGCATAATTCATCCCAAAAGAGATGCCTTGGCTGGCTGTACCAGACCTCGCCTAAACACCTCCAGATCCTCTGAGTTACTCGATGAAGGAAGCAATCCCCGGGCTTCTCTCCCCTTGGGTAGACTTTGTCTTGTCTCTCAGGAGTAGGGCCTTCACATCCCTTCCAGTCAAAATGCAGAGGAGTGCTGACAGACAGGTGATTTTCAAAAGTGATGTCCTGCGAGCTGTAAGTCTTGGGCCTTTTGCTATAAAACCAGATCAGCTGGCAAGGTATTTCCCTTAAAATCAACCAAGAGCAGTTTTTATGTGTCTTCCTAAGGTTTAACAAGGCTTGGCTTGAGTAGCTCATCACCCTGTACACTCTGCAGACACATGACAATTTCAGCTGTGAGACAATTTATGGCCCAGTTGGGGAAGAGAGAAAGGCTGAGGGGATGCTTTCTGGTTGACAACGGTCAAAGCAATTGCTTGGTTCACTCAAGGAGAACTGAAGGGTACTCCAATAAATTTAGAAAGAAAGGAAAACTCCCTATTAACTCAACCATGAGAAGAAATTTGATGAAAAGATTTCATTTCAGTTAACGAATGATTTATTGTAAATGCAAAGAAATTCAAATCCTCTGCTACAATTATCACTAGAATTTCAAACTAGGGACTCACTATCTAATTAGTCACAAAAATCAAACCAACCCTAAACCAAGGGACACATCTGTAAAATATTTGATTGGCTGACTTATGACTTTTGATGCTAACTACCATATAGATATTATTTGTATGGATATTAGGTTTTAAGGTCACAGAACATGGTATCACAAACTATGCGTGAGAAAATACTAAAATTATGGTGCTCATAACTACAAACCAATCTGATCTTAATAACAGTTTCTAAATTCACATTGATTCGCACTTAGTGGATTATTTTGCCTACCGATGGGTTATTACACATAGTGGGAATAATTGCTTTTCCAATATTATGTTTGGTGGGTTTAATTAAGTAGTGTGTGTTTCTCCTCAAGATAATGTACACAAAACCTTGAAGTGAATAATGTTCAGAATAGGACGTGGAGAAGGTGGCCTCTTAACAGACACTGTGTGGTAGAATTGGACGCTCCCTCTCCAACAGGGGGGTGCTCTCAGCCATCCTCACGTTCTTCTACAAATGCTTCACTCATTTCCCGTCTCACTGAGCCAATTTTCATGGCAAGAGCTTCCCAAGCAAATGTCAGGAGAGTCTGGTTTATGTTTTCAATATTCCAAGATGCTACAATGTAGCTACAGAGAGATTCTAAAATTACTATAAAATCGGGAGAGGGGTACAACAAGATGGAAAACTCTGTGCATTTCTGAGGAATATGGATGTGTTGCTTAATTGTGACAACTGGGTGAACACACACCCCATCCAACACTTCCTCCTTGGTGACAGCTGCCAGGCTCCAGGCTGGCTCTTCTCTTCTCCTTCACTGCCGGCCCCCGACCTCTCCTTTCCTCTGTCCTCTCCCTGCAGATGCTGTCCCCACTGCCCTCATCCCTCTTTTTGCCCCCAGAATGAGGGCCTGTCCTTCTCACCACCTATTGCCCCAATACCGTCACCCAGGATGAGCTCTGCCTGCAGACACTACTGGCTTCTGAGCTCCAGACCTGCACTCCCAGGTTCCTGCCTCTCAGCTCACCCTACCTGTAGGCATGCAGAAGCTGGCATGCCCCAAATCAAATTCACAGAGGCCTTCTTCCCTTCCCAACCAAACCATTGCTGGCAATAGCTCTCATATCTAGAAAACAGCCTTGTTTTCTCTGGGCCCTCCCTTGCCTTCCACAGCTGGGTAGTTTGCAAGCAACAGATACCCCTGCTTCCATCCTTCCACTGCTCTCTCCCAGGTGCCCGTGTCCTCGGAATCGGGAACTGCCACCCCATCCTCTCTGCTGGCCTCCCTGTCTCCAATACCATCCTCACCTGGGGCCACAGCAAGTGGTCCCGGACAAATGACCTAGTCTTTCTCCTCCCCCAGCCCCTGACTGGTCACAGCTCACGCACGTGTCCCACAGCTGGTGAAGCCCTCTAAGATGCATTTCCAAGCTGCGCCTCTCTTCACCACGCCCCCTGAGATCTAGCCACCCAGGGCCGGCTCCACCCCCCCTGGCCTCTGCCTTCCTCGTACGCACGCCACAGAGAGGCCGCCTCCGCTGGCCTCTATCTTCCTGCCCTCAGTACCTCGTCCTGAAGTTGGCTTGCACAGGCCCAGCCTCTCTGGGGCACCAGAGGTTTTCAGAAGGTCAGCACACCAAGGCAGATGAGCAGAGAATACACTGTGCAGCCGCTTTCCAAATGCAAGGAAAACCACTGAGCTGGCGTGCACACAGGAATAGGGAGGGCCTCACCTTCCACCGGCAGGGCCTCGACGGCACCTCGCAAAGCCCATGGCAGGTTTCTGGTTTATTTGCTTTGTCAGCTTGGTAAAGAGAGAAAAGCCAACTCAACCACTGGATAATCTTCTGTTCTGCAAATTAGATCACAGCTGGTCTGAGCCAATCCATTCGGCACTGATGTGCCCAGAACCATCCTGGGCGTTGAGGCCCTGAGAGGAGCACAGGGACGTTTCAGGAGGTGGCAGGTGCAGCCTGCATGACCAGGGCAGGATCTGGCTACGGGCACCACATGCCCCTCTTCTTCTGCCTCCCTTTGTGGGTCACTGTGACATTTCCAAGGTTTCTAAGGGTCTAGGTGGAAAATAACTGGCTGTTCTGTTCCTGTAACGAAATCTAGTGCTGCAAGGCATATAACCAATCAGGGACAGAGGGGTGATCCCACATCTTTGATACAGAGTCAGAATTCTGGAGTGAGAAGGGACCTCAGAAATCACACAGCAACTATAACACAGGCTCATTTCATAGATGAGGAAAGGAAATCCCAGAGTGAAGAAACATGCCCCAAATCACACCACATGCTTAGCAAAGCCAGCACCTGTCCATCCAAAACAGGTCCCTTTTACACTTAATTTTACACAAAAGCCCAATTATCACTATTCAATAGAGGAGATTTAAATATTTATCACAAACCTGACTTTAGATGCCATGTTATTGAGACCTTAGTTACACCTATAACTGTTTTTCAGAACAAAAAGAAGAAAACATATTATAGCTATCCAGCTGGATGATCTAGGGGTGAGTCAGGAACCCCACATCACCATTAGCACATGGTATGGGCTGTGTTTGTTAAAGGGGCTCCTTTCTCTGGCTTCGAATCTCTCCCATCATGGTTCTGTCATCCCTGCTACGAATCAGAAAATTCACATGAAACACACTTGGTGCAAATACTGGTCTCTCGGGAAAAGGATCGACCCATAAATAAAAACCGTTCTATTTCATTACAAGTCCATGTAGGAGAGGCCTCAAAATAAGCAGGCAACGACCACCCAAAAGAACAGGGGGATGGAGGACAAGGGGAATAACACAAATTGAGTTGTGGGGGTACGTGCGAGAGGCGGTCCCCACACCCGCCCTGGAGGCTGAGCAGGAGTGCTGGCCCAGGCCCTGTCAGGAAGCCCGAGGGGCGGGGCTCCTGCTGGGGGGTGTGCGCCGCTTCGTGAGCGAGCACACCCCGACTTTCTCATGCGAGACATGACGGGGCTCAGTGCTCCTGAATGCTGGGGGTGGACCAGATGGCCACGAAGGTTCTAAACATATGCCAGAGGTAAAGAGTCTGGTGGAGAACAGACTCTGGGAGAAGAGGGCCCCTGGCTTTTCTCACCAAGTTTAAAAAAAAAATGAACAAGTCTCCCATTATTGCTGGTTTTGTTCTTTTTGTGTAGCCATTCCACAGACACTATCGGGTGCCACCTACATGCTACACCTTGTGCGGTATCTAAGGGTGGTCTGGTCCCAGATCCGACGCTCAGGTCCAGAGGGGCTAATTACAGGCTCACTGGGCAAGTAAGTATTCCTCCCCATCCTCACCTATGGCCCCATGCGCAACTGTCTCAAAGCTGTCAGCAGGCTGGAGAGCATGACCTGCCCACGAGGAGAGCAGGGAGGGGACATGCCCCTTGGTGAAGGACACACAGCCACCTCCGTAGCAAAGCCCTTGCTCCGTTCACTGAGAGTGGACCATGAGCCTAGTCTGGGCTGGGTGCCCTGAAGGAGGATGCAGGGGACACACGACACTCACTCCTGGACCTCGAGGGTCCAGACAAGGGTAGCAGGGCTCCTTCAATGTCCCCAAGCCACAGGCAACAGAGAGCCACAGCCACCGCAGGCCCCCAGGTCCCTCCTCAGAGGCAGGCATTTGGTGCTTTTCCCAGTGTACTAACATCTCGTTGGAGAGAGAAGACTAGCTATCGGCTGGCATGTGCTGACCATCTGCCCGTGAGAGGGCACTTCCCGCCAACGCGGGGCTTCCCCGGGGGACCCAGAGCGGCGCACACCCACCAGCAGGAGCCCTGCCCACCCCTTGGGCTTCCTGACGGGGCCTGGGCCAGCACTCCCCCAGGCTCCTGGCCTCCCACAGGGCTCTCCCTGATGCTGAAGGATGCCTTTCCTCTCCTGGTCTTGCTCTGTTCCTGGCCAGCAGTTCTGGCAGGGCACTGCTGGGGGCCTTGTTCTGGGTTTCCTCAGAGCCTTTCAATTCACAGACTGAACCTGTTATGCTGGGGCTTCCCATCCCTGCTTCAATATCCCTAAGAACTCTGAGACAGCAACGGGTGGCCAGGAGACAGGGCATGAAATTGGTCTGCCAGTATCAACTCTCAGCCGGTTGCATGTCACTTTCAATCATCAGCAAGTTTTCCTCGGCAAGCGCAAAACAGAAAGCCCTTCACAGGGGGTGTGCTGCATCAATGGCTCTATTTCTTCTTGAATAAACGTGGTCAGTAGCATACCTGATGAGTATCAAACACAGGCATGTCACACCCTTAACCAACCAGCAGCAGCGTCCAAGTAGACACAGACATGTGCCACCATGCATCTGGAAGCAGGCGGCTCACGACAGGAGCATCACACCTGGCATTTGTCAGCCACCAATTTTCTTTTCCTCTCGGTGTTGTCTCCACTGTTCTGAGGCCTCTGCTCAATGTTATTTTGGGTCTGTTGCCCTGAAGCCCCGTGACAAACACTGGTGGCCCATCTCTCTTGCAAAGACACACGAAAACCTGGCAGTATTGTTTCACACCCTCGCATCCTGTGAAGCAACGTAAAAGAGCTCTGGGCAGAGCACCAGGTGGACCCCCAGCAGCAGCGGAGGGGCCCCCAAGGTTCCAGAAACCAGGGGGGCACTCAGCTTTCCTCCCGGGGCTGGCACACAGGGGCAGCACAGCCCACGGCGTCTGCCAATATCCTGTGGACACGAAGGCCCCAGCCAATACTGTACAGACGATTTAAAGAGGGAGGGAAATAAAAAAGAAAGAGACCTGGAGTGGTCATATTGGAGACGCACATAATGAAAACTGTCCAAAATCAGAGTAGTCTATTAGAAATGCTGTCAGAGGCCAACCGTGACTCAGCGCAGCAAGTCGATGAAATATATCTAGAGGAGCTCTGGACACGCACTTTCCAAGGATCTGCTGTTGCTTATGTCCCTTGTCAAGCCACAGATATTTGCTCCAGAGTGGTGCCGGCACAGAGTCTGAGGCAGCTGCAGTCGGCAGGCACACCACAAGTCGGAGGGAGCCCAGGGAGAGAGCCCAGCTCCCCCGGCCTCCCCACACAGGACCCCCTACCTGCCCACAGCCCCTTGTTTAACAGATTATTTATGGCCTGCATTTCACTCCACTTGGCTGGTGACCAGACACGCGGTCCGTCCCTCTCCGTCCTCTCTCTTTAGGCTTATCACAAACAGTATACACTCGCTGCAGCAGGGGGTAGGGAGGCTGAGCTCTGTCCTAAGCAAAGCCAAGGAGTAGGAGGCCAATACCTGGCCACTGTATGACCTCGAGCAAGCCTCCTCCCATCGGGTTGCCAGAGCAGACTGACCCAGCAGGGGCGCTCCTGGCTTACAGCAACCCCCAATCTCTGGTACTTGGTTGACACAAGGGGGTCTTACCCACAGGGGCATTCAGACTTCTGCCCAAGGATTTCCAGAGCTCAGGGATGGATCTCTATCTGCGAATGGGAGCTGTGGACCAGAGCAGAGTGTGACAGTGGCTGTATTCCCAGCCTGCCTCAGGGATGGAATAGCAGGAAGGCATGAGGCTGGCTGGCATGCACCAGGAGACAAACAGAACAGATGACATGCAAGCCACTGATTCCAATTACCCCCAGATACCCATCTAAACAGCTGCCTTACATGTGCCTAAATAGTCCTTTTAGGAAACAGTGTGGTACCTAAGCTATTCTGAACCCTTGTAACCAAAAGTCTTGATGAATACAAAAGATTTGGATGAGAGGACATGACGCCTTTCAGTTTCAACCTCAACCAGTAGCTCTCAGCTTGCTGGTATGTGCCCATGGCCGAAGCAGGAGGACATGCGAGGTCTCAGCATGATCTGCACCCCTGAAGTCCCCACAACCTTGAAATCCTGCCTTCCAAGTTCTTGCAAAACAAAACACATGATTACCACAGGATTCAGCAATTGTACTCTTTGGTGTTGATCCAAGAGAAATGAAAACTTAGGTTCACACAAACACCTGTACGCCAATGATCATAGCAACTTTATTCACAGCAGCACCAAGCTAGATGCAATCCAGATGTCCTTTAACAGTTACAACATGGTGCTACATCCATGCTACAGAGTGGTACTCGGCAATAAAGGGAAAAAAACTAACCATACATATCACTTGGATGGATTGCAAGTGAATTATGCTAAGTGAAAAAAAATCCATTCTCAAAAGGTTATGTACCAAGCCCACCTACATAACATTCCTGAAATTAAAAAACTATAGAAATGGAGAGGACATTAGCGTTCACCAGAAGTTACAGAGGGCAAGGAGGAGGGAAGGGGCTGTGGTGATCAAAAGGTGACAGGAGGGACCCTGTGGGAGAACGATCTGTATCTTGATTGTGGTGTTGATCACATGTATCTACACATGGAATAAAATTGCATAGAAATACACACACACACAGAGTAAATGAGTGCATATAAGACTAGTGAAATCTAAATAGAGTCCAGGGATTGTATCAATATCAATTTCTTCATTGTTACAAGATGTTACGCACCATGGAAGGAAATGGAATAAAGGGTATACAGATCTCTTTGTATTATTTCTTATAACTGCATAGAAATCTATCATCTGAAAATAAAAAGTTTAAGAAATGCAATAAAAAAATCTGTTTTCCATTCAAAACTACCTTCACCTTCATTTTGAATATCACAAAAAAGGGGCTTGATTATACACTAGAACTGTACACACTACTAAGACACGTGAAAGAAAATCTTATCTGAAGTAAGTAACATCATCCACGTCCTCAGTGAAGTCTCTATTTTTACATATGATCTCTGGCATTAATTCCAGAAAAATCCTGGCACGTGAAAAATCAAGATATAACCAGAGACCAAAAAAAACAGACCCACAGAAAGAGACCCACCAAGGATGTTTAAGTGATGAAAAGAAGGGATAAAGGATCTTAGTTTTTGATCAGCAAAAATGATCAAATGGAAACTCCATAACAGAAATTGAAAACATAATACAGCAAATTACATGACAGAAAAAAAATAGGGAGTTATCAAGTATTTCAGGAAAAGATATCCAAACTAAAATATAGACAAAATAGTTGGAAAATATAAACAAAAAAGAGCACACAAGATATATATGATATGACAGAAATGTCTAATGCATAAGGAATTGAGTTCCAGAAAAGGGACAGAAAGGGAATGAGAGTGAAGCAATGATAACAGAAATACTGGCAGAGAGTCTTCCAAAACATTATAAACTCCAAGCACTATAGAAACAAATAAACAAACACCCCCACACACCTAGAGGTACAAAACAACACTACAATGCCATTTCTCATTTGACAGCTTGGCAAAAATACCAAAGGTTGGCAACATAGTATGTTGGAGATTGTGCGGAAATAAACATGCTCATTTATTTCTGCTGGGAGCATACAACTGAATAGTCCTGTGGAGTAGAACTGGGTATTATTTACCAAAATTTAATATGCATTTCCCTTTCTATCTAGTCAACCCACTGCAAAGAATCTTTCAGACACATACACTGGCCAAACGATGAAAAGATGCGCGCACAAGGCGACTGATTGAATCCCCATCTACTATAGCAAAAGACTGAGGAAAGTCAGACGTCCATTAACAGGAGACCGGCTGAATGACCGGTACTCTGTCCATACCATGGAGTACAATGCCGTGACAACAAGTGATGAGAAAAAATAAGCTGCTACTGACCAACCTCCAAAATGTGAAGTTAGAGGAAAAGAGCAAAGTGGGAAAAATGTATGTTTAACATGTCATCATTTAATTAAGAATAAGAATGGGACAGGAATATAAATATGCATGTTTTTACTTACATTAAAACTTCAGTAACAACAGATAGATAAATAACGAATAAATAAAATATGGTTTTCTGTAGAGAAAGGGAGGGGCAGAAACATAAGTAATCTAAAGACGTTTGCAATAGTTGAAACACATCATTGTAAAACCAAATAAAAGAGCAACCACTAAAAATCAAGAACAAAATGAATGTTAAACACCAAATTGATGTCATACAGGAGGAATCACCTTGGGTGAGCAAAATAAAATAATTTGACTGCATATTCCTTGAGGTATACATCCCAAAGAAAAAAAAACTATTTTAGTAATCATGTTGTTAGCAATTATATTGGTTTTGCTATTCTGAATCTATTTTACATACTTATATATATGTATGAGTATATGAGAAACATATATTATATGCTAAGTACTCTATATTATGTATTTTAAGTCATTATGCATTAAACATACACATACATAGTGGACAAAGCAAAGAATAATTATGCTAGTGTCATTAATCACCAAGATTTTCAGTGTAAGACGAAAAGTGACAAATAAAAAATTAAAAGAGATAAATAAAACCCCATAATCCTGAATTGCAACTGGAAATATCAGTATGGTTCATCTTGCTTTTTCTACTGAAAATGTACATCCCAGCTCTGCTTACTAAAGGGTGTGGAAACAGTGGCAAGATCGGTTGCAATCATCACCCATATCGCCCAGCTTATGATCTCAAAACAGCAATTCCCACTAAAAGTAAACCACAGTTCATTGGCTAATTCCAGGCCTGAGGCAGGGAATGTACCAGATCAGCCTGGAACATTTTGTCATATCAGAAACCACGTCATTATCTAAGAGGACTTGGGCTGTGTGAAAAGGACTCAGGAGTTAATGTGAAGACAGTCCAACAGATTCAAGGTGGAATAATCGGAATAGCAAAAACAGTATCGACTATAATAGACGGAGAAACATAATTCATGATAATATTAAAGAAAACACTCATTAGTCATCATAGGGAACCAATTCACTATTCAGAAAATAGGTAAATAAAAGAGGCAAACGTTTATTCCTCCTTTCCTTCAAAAACTGCTCTTCAAGGTAATTATTTTGTGAAAGAATTTCCTACTTCATGAAAGAATTCGACTTAATAAATGCAATGAATAACAATTACAAATAAATGTTTGTAACCCTGTAGGAAACAATGGGCCTCATCAAAGATCATCATTCCTGCTATAACTATTAGGTGAAAAAAAACTACATATTTAGTAAATCTGGATGGATGAGTATGTGTTGATGACACCCAGAGACCCCAATCAACTCAGCATTGTAAGATAGGCAGACAGACAGACATGACATACTTTTGGGTGTGATGTATTAAAACAGACATCAGACCACCTAGGGGCTATTCTGGCCAAGAAACAAACAAAGAAAAAAAAATGAATTTCATTTAGTCTGCAGATTTATCAGTTTACAGTAAATATAGTAGACAGAGGAATGTTAAATAACACCATGGGGATCCAATTTGCAAAATCCAGAATGTGGAAATTGTTGTCACACAAACACTGAAGCATTTTCAATAAATAAACTGTAAGATTTAGAAAAACATGAGGTCAAAACTTAAGATTATAAGAAGCTTACTAGATATAAAAATCACATGCAGTGTTCTTATCGCATCTAGATACTGATTTGCACAAACTGTAGACGATATATGTGGGACAATGCTTTTAAGATGTAGTCATACATTGTGGTAGCGTTAAAAAATCTTATTTTAAAGAGATACAAATAAAATATTTATGTTTGATCTGATACAATGTCTGAGACTTGTTTCAAAATAATGGAGACAGAGAGTTCAGGTGATAAATGTAATAAGCTCAGCTATGGTTTAGTTAAAGTTGAATGATGGGTATAATAGGGAATCATTATACTATTTAAACAAAAACTATATAAATGCTTCATACATATGTTTTTGTATATGCACAAAAATCTTCCATAATAAAAAGTTAGGAGAGAAAAATATAAAAACCAAAAACACATTGGTATTAAAACCCCACTTGAGAAGAAGACATTTGACATTCACAGCAGCAATAAGACTCAATAGAAACGGTGAAAGCCAAAGGAAATATAATGGAATAATTATCTTCAATTTGCTAAAAAAAGTAACAGCCAGGCTAAAATTCTTTACCTGAAATTCTCTTAAAAAATGAAGCCAAGTCGAAGATTTTTTAGACAAATAATGAAAGATTTCAAAACTTGTAGACCCAGGTATTGCTCAAAAAAAAAATCTCGGATGGGAAACAGGAGGTCCATGAAGGGTCATCGTTTAACTAGCATGGAAAGGGATCAAGAGAGAGGCCTACGCTGGAAGTGACCTGAAGGGAAGGCAGGAAAAATGGAATTGCAGAAAGGCAGGCTGGCCTCTGAGCCAATGGGGAGCCCAGCAAAAGACGGCCATGCCCGGACACCATGCACCAAGCAGAGAACACCTGCTTTGGCCTCTGAGGGAGGATCCGAGTGGGTGCCACCCCTGGGCTTCTTGGAGGCCAACTCTGTCCCATCGGCTCATTGAACAATCTGCTTAGACAGCTCACTGAGCCCAGAGGGAGGTCTTTCAGGGAATTCCTTGCTTCAAAGCCACCGACTTCTCAGACCAGGCATTGTGCTGGGGCATGTTCTGAAAAGCATCCTCAGAGGCCCCTCACCCCTCCACCCTGCCCGCAGCAGTTTACAAACATCCCAGCGCCCAGAGGGCAGCTTGACCTTGGCTGTGACCGCACCTCCACCAAGTACCCAGCCTACACTCACTTCCACGGCCGGGCCCCTGCAGGTGGACGAGCCTCTGGGGCCCTCAGCATGCAGTCCTCTCTCTAACCTCCACAGCAAAGATGAAGCAGGGCTGGGAACCCGCACCGCCAAAGTCAGCAAAAGGGAAATATGTGAACAGACCGGAAGGTTCTCCATTAAATGGTCAGCAAGGCCACTGGTGAGTGATGAGCCATTTGACTTTTTATCTTCCAATATTTACCGTAATAAACATGGATTTCCTTCACAGAATACACTAAAAACACTGAGCATGTAATTCAGCATCGTAAAACATGCTGGGTTCATACTTAGCGCTAAGGCAAATCCAATTAGAACCTGAAAATCACTATTTTTGATAGGAGATTAGGCAAAATGATTTTAAGTTTCATTTGGTAGTACAATAGATTAAGATATTAACGAAGAAACTGAGAAAGAATATTAAGAGAGCATTGTGCTGCCAGGCATGGAAACATACCATAAAACAGTAGTAATGAAAACGGTGTGGACTTGGCTCAAGAATAAAAGATTATATCATTGAAGCCACAGATAGCCCAGCTAACATTACCTAAAAAGTTTAACTGAAAGATTGTTTTCAAACTACAGGTGCTTATTTGATAAATGGTGTTGTAATAACAAGTTGCAATTGAAAAACCAATTCAGATACACTTAGCACAAAGAGTCAAGTTCCAGATTAAACTAAGAGTCCAGATTACATACAAAATAAGAAAAATGAAACCTAGAATTGAATACCAAATTTGGGAACAGAGAATGCCATCATAGAGAAATCATAAAGAAAAATTTGAATGTGAAAAAACAAATTAGAAATACACCTGTATATCCAAGTGAGATGGCAAACGACACAGAAATAAATTTGTAGAAACACTAAATGGTTTAATCTGTTCACTATTAAAAATGCTAATAAAATTCTTAAGAAAAACATTGAAACCTGATAGGTAAATAGGCAAAAGATGTGAATTTAGAGAACAGAAACTACACTTACAAAGAGATTTGGGTAGAAATTTCTGTTTTGCAAAAAAATTTTAAGAACACAACAAACTAAATCAACTTTTCACCTTTTAAATGAACAGAACTTCCTCTTTTTTTAAGATCATACTGGATTCTGGCAAGGGCCCACTGAAATTGGTAAAATCCTTTTGGAAAGCAATTTGACAGTATGTGTCAAGCCCAGTAATCCCATTTCTGGGAATGTATCCTAGGAAATAATCCAAAATACAGACACCATATGCGTGGAGACACTCACCACAATGTTATCTGTAACAGATACAACTTGAGGTAACCTAACAGTACAAAACATGGGAGAATATGCCGGCAGTCACTGGAGAGAAGCTTACAGCCAGCAAGAGACGGTGATGGTGACTGTGCAGTAACATGGAGAAATGCTTCTGATAGACTGGTAAGTAAAATTGCAGCACACAGATGATATTTATACTGTGATTATAAGAAGGTAAAACATACACATAAAAAGATCTGTGGGAAAGCAGATTGAGAATATTGTGATTACATGATGTTTTTTCATTCCTTTCAGGCTAGATATAGGATGGCTCTATCCCTTCTATAGTTAATGAATATAATGCATTCAATGGAAACACCATTTAGTTTTCCTCTGCTCCATGATGTCGGGAGCAGGCAGCAGGCCTTCTGGAGGCTCTGTAACCTCCATGGTGAGAAATCAGGTCAAGGCTGCAAAGCTAAGCTCAGCGCATTGAGAAGGACTTTGCTCGGAGCTCACAGGCTGGCTTGGCTATGAAGTGCTCAGGTCCTCTCCCCTGCCCCGCTACCTCCAATGATAACTGCCTGGCAGACAAGGGACCCAGAAGTTGCTCCAGGAGCGTAAGCGGAAAAGCACAGCTGGGAGAAGAAAACGGATGAGTCATCATCAGGTGCAAACCCAGGGCTATGCTCCAGAAGCAGACCTTCTCCTGGGTTCCAGGCCTCCCGCAGAGCCAGTAAGGGCCACCGCAGCCCAACACAGACCTCAGCCACGGTCCTCGCCTTTGCCCAACACGGCCCACGGAATGCCCTGCTCTTCTACCACATTTGCAACTCACAGGCCACAGAGCCCTTGTGGGGAGAACATCCCACATGTATCTGCTCTTAGGTGGGGAGGACAAAGGACCACGGAGAAGCAGTAGATGAACCAACTCCCCTGACAGGTCCCCTTATCATTTCACACAAACTTCTTTTTCTTTTCAAAAAAGCCTGCCACTCAAATATGACACCTGGATGCCATTAAAACAGAGCTGGCCTCCAGGACTCAGGGTAGTGCTGGAATGAGCTAAGTTAAACAGAATCGGGGCCAATTGAATGCGGCTTGACTCTGAAGAAGCAAAGAAAGAGGAAAAGGGGTGAGAAGAAAAGAGAAGGGAAAAGTGGCTGGAAGAGCGTGGTGTGTAACAGAAGGCAGAGGCGAACGTGGACTTCCTCAGGCAACCTCCTTGTGTGGGCTCACATTGCCGTTTTAAATTAATCTTTGCAACAGAATTCTGGCCCCTGTTCATTCCTGGGCAGATCGGCCTCTGGTGGCTGGAGCCTCAAGGTCTCTGCCGCTGGCTGGCTTGATCACCTGCGCCCACAGGAGGGGGTAAGTCAGCCTGCTGGAAGTCCCGGCCAGTGTCTCTCAGGTTCACAGGAGACCCCACTACGTGGAGGGACCACAGGGCTCCGTGCAAGTCACCTTATCTTGCGTCTCTGACATCTCTCCCACTGAGAGAAAAAAATGCAGCGGAGGAAAAGGCCCTGAAGCCCCCGTTGCTAGACACAAAGGCCCAGAAACTTGCAGGCTTCCGGAAGCTTCTGTGTATTCCTGAAGTCCTAAAAGGTAAGACATCACTGAAAGATGAAATGAGAGCTGTATTTTGAGGCATATGTGATCAAAGAATCAGAATCACAATTAATAAAGACCCTCCTCAAGATTTTAATGATAAATTCCAAACAATTCCACAAAGCCACACCAAAGAGTAACAGAAGTTCAATCTCATTCTCCCAACAGGATCTCAGAATTAAGGGTTTTGAAAACAATCTATACACTGAAAATCAGGGAATTTTATCAAATGTAAACTATACTTCAATAATGTTGGTTAAATAAAAAGATCACTTAAAGAGGGGCTAGCTCAAACTCCTTTGAAATAATGATACTGTTAAAGCAATAATTGATTATTTGCCCCCCTCGCAGGGGGATGACCACTTTCCTCTTAGATTTTTCAAAGAAACTTGTAACACCCCCTCCCCAAAAAAAGATTTAAAAACCATCAAAAGATTAACTCTGCCTATTTATGCACATAAAACTTCCTATCATCTAACCAAGTCTAAAGATTGTCTTTACTGGGTAGAAATCTTGTAACAGTCAAAGCAATTGAGTCTTCTTGGTTTTTTTTTATTTTGGTCACTGTCATGGTTTGACAGGATGTAATAGGTGTGCAAAAGTCTAAAGTTGATTAAGAATTTAAATGACTAGAGCCTCTAACTCAGCGGAGCCGAAGGAGGCAGCTCGACATCCTGATCATGAGATCCGTCTTCTATACTCGATCCGACGTGACGCTTGTCTCTGGCCCACAGGGCAGTCAGCGCCCTCATGGCTGTGCCCCCAGCATCAGGGGTGGGGCCAGGTCAGCCTCAGCTCCTCTGAACCAGCAACTGCCCTGCTCCATTTGTTTCTCAAAGTACCTTATTCAAACGAGCCCTCAACCTGTTAGATATAAAGATGAGAATGTGTGAGCACAGGATCAGCTCAGGGGTCTTCTGCCAGCCTCTGACTACCACAGGTGCTCCAGGTCCCCACCTCCGGAATGCCACGCTGCGCTGAGTCATGAGACATGGAAAACTGCACTCCTGAAGGTGCGCCTTCCAGGGACATCGCACACCAGGGCAGCGCCGTCCCAAGGACAGCGCCGATTACTGGCAGATAATGAAAGACTTTCCTCCTTGTCCTTTCTGGAATGGTATGTCCCTTCATGTTCCTCCAGGAGGGCAGAGAATCTATTACAGATTCTCCCAGAAAAGGAGTTCTTTATGTCAATGCCTGGCCACTTCTGCACACGAAACTGTGTATCATTTTCTCAACAAGTCACAAAACTACTTGAGACCATGGTAATTTGCTGTGCCACGGCTCAACGAACTAATCCCTTTCTTGCTAACTTTCTACCAATTACGACTTTGGCAATGCATTTGAGGAATGCTGCAGCTTTATGAATTTGCTTCTTGAAGGACATTAAACAAATCCACTTTTCAATTTAAAACATAAAACTGTATCCGTGTGGCAAAGCCCTGGGGCCTCCATTTCCAGACACATGGAAACATGGAGACAGTTTCCAGCACAAACCAAACAGGGAAGCCAGAGCAGTTACGTGAAACAAATACTCGCTAAATGGAAATACATTAAATAAGGCTTTACTGTAAATTCCATCGGAGTAACATGAGAAACTAGTGTCGGTGATTTGCTGACTCAAGGAATAAAATAGAACCACGAGACTGAACTGATTGTCATTCATGTCCTTTGCACTGCTTTACAAATGCAAAACCTGGAAATATTCTTGATTTTTTTTTTCCCCCTGGAGTGGAGTGAAAAAAATGAAAGGAAGGAAAAAAAAGACAGAAACACATCTTCGATTCAAACTAACACAAGGTTATCGACGGCAGTGTCAAGCCTCTCCTAGAAAGAAATTGAAGAACCACAGCATGCTGCATTTCTGTGTAAGCCCCTCACTTACTGCATGCAACCGGCCTTTGTAGCCACTGATCTATACCCTGAGTTCTCTGATGTCAAAGTACTTGGCAAGAGGCTAAGTGCTGCAAAAACAGTGAACAAACTGCCGACTTTATTCCCAGCAGTTGTCAAGGCTAAGTGTCTCTCCTTCTTTTAGGCTTTCAGTTTTCCCAGGGCCTGAAAGCTGTCTGAATGCAACGTGATGAGAGGCTGAGGGCGATGCTGAGGGAGACGTGTGACGATTCCCAAAAAAAATCCAGTAAAGAACATAGGTGCTCCTTGCCAGGGCATTTTGCTCACAGAGCAAAGATTTCTCCCTTTAAAAAAAACCAAACAAAATCAAAAACAAAAAAAAACCATAACTACTATGAAATCAATGCTCTGAACAACAAAAACTCCCTACACCAATGAATGTGCTCCCAAAGTATGACATCTGACTCCGTTTGAAGGCTACTTTTGCACAATTCTTTTCCATGGAGATATTACGCAAGGGCCACTGCTGTGATGAATGAGAAATGATGGAGTGAATCAACACCTCCTTTGCATGTGATGACCCTTTATAAACTGCCAGGCTCTCCTGTGCTTCCCGGGCCCACGAGTGTAAGAAAGTGAAGTGCAGCGGCCTCATGACCCAGTCACAGTCTGGGAATGGTGACCAGGCTGACGGGGCTTCTCTCTGTGCTGTTTCTCCAAAGCGCATTGCAAAAAGGTACGGACAGGTTCTGCAGCGAACTCTAACTCATATCTTTGTCTGAATTCCAGCCACGACAAAGATTCTCTCCTTGACCAAACTCAGACTTCCCTGAACTTTCTCCTCAAGTAGATCCTGACTTTTGGGCTTCTGTGTTCATCTGTACATTGTCCAGTTTTCGCAAGAATCCCATCAAGTCACTTTAGCCAGACTCCCCCACCCTTGACATCCGATCACTCTCCCTATCTGACGGGGTGCTCACCCCCACCCCCACCAGGTTATGCCTCATCACCTCTGCCTGCTTTCAGCAAGATCCTGCGAGGTCCATGTAGCCAGAACCTCCCCTTACCCTTGATATTTCCTCCTAGTAATTTTCCATCCACCGACTCCCACTCCTCCTTGGCTGTAAATCCCTACTTTTCCCTCCTGTATTTGAAATTGAGCCCAATCTCTCGCCTCCACTGTAAGATCCCATATTCCAGTGGTCCCTGCACCCATCAGGATGGTCCTGAATGAAGGTCGCCTTACCACTGGTAACAAGTGTCCCCAATTTTTTCTTTAACATCCCAAATGTTTACTTAGCTGGCAGAAGGTTAAGGCTGGTGCAGGAAGTTCTACATCAAAACAAGGGGGGAAATGTCTGTCCAGTTACATCATTGGCTAAATCTCATGCTTTATCTCCCACTCATTCCACCAGGGTAAAGAAGGCCCAATGGAGATGAAAAATAACTTGAGACTCAAAACCTTAAAACACAAGCTCTGGGGTCAGGCAAACTTGGGTGTGAATTTGGTCCTTTCTGACTTTTTAACTATGTGACCTTGCTTGTGTAATGGGACAAGTAGCCCCATTTTGGACAAGCCTCCCAGGCTTCTCACTAACAAATCAAAGAGAAGTCTGAGACCTTCAGTTATAACCTAGAGTGCGCAGATTAAATGAGGTAGGGACAGATTAAAGAAAATGGGAGTTTGCAAACCAAGGTACAGCAAACTAAGGAGACGCAGGATGCTGTTCCCCCTCAAGGCCGTGGATCAACTCTTGACTCCCTCCCTGTATCCTTGACATGTGTTGCAGGAACTTAGACGCACAGCAGAGGAGCCGCCTGCTCATGTTTGTGCTGAGCACGAGCCCAGAGAGCCCAGACTGGGTGGAACCAGAAGCCAGCGATGAAGATTCCTGAGATGGTCCCTCTCCGCCCAGACAAAAGGCTCGATGGATACCCAACGCTTTTATTATGGTTTCCATTATCCTTGATAATAATATGCCTATGAAATACATCCAGACATCTAAGAAACCATTTGGGCTGTTGACATTGTTTCAAAACATCATGAATGTGATTTCACTGTGAAAAAAAGCCAACTGCATAGATTTACACCTGTTTATAGGAGACACTACATTGGAAAATTAGAAACGAAATATAAAGCAGGAACAACAGGTCCATCAATTCATCAAATATTTCTTGGGCACCCAGATGTTCAGAGCACTCGGTGTCCATCCTGGGGTCCCAGCAGCCCGGTCTCCTGCAAGAGTTTCTGTGGGTCCTTGCCTTGAGAGTCTATTTACACATTGGGTTGGGCCCCATCATCTAAGAAGCCGCTGATCTAAACACTTGCTCTGATGTGTTTGTCACACAGAAGGAAACTTTCTATTTGGTAAACAATGCTAAGAGCATCTCATTAGTTTGCTGACATGGGTGATTACATTTTGACAAGAAAGAGCACATGATTTTCAAAGAAAACAAAGTAAGTTTCTCTCTTCTCTTCTCCCCCTGACCAGACCCCTCCCCTGAGTGTCTCACAGCCTGGGGGATGATTCACTACAGGTAAGTCACCAACGTGACGAGGTGCCATGTGATCTCATCAGTCATCACACGATCAGGTACCATGTGGTCAGATGCCATGTGACGTCACCGGATGTCATGTGACCTCATCAGTTCCCTGTGATCGGGCTGGGCTTTACCACATGACTAGGTTCAATATACTCAGATTAGGTAAGACTATAAATGTTGAAAATTAAACCAACCTTCTTTTATAACTTTCCGCACTTAGCTTCCTGGAACTGTTTCACCGTCACATAATTCTCCCCAGGATCGGATGAGAGATAGTTAGGGGAAGGAGAACAAAGCACTCTGGTCGCTGAATGCTAGTTCTGCTTCCTTTGTTATGTGTCTCTGAGATCTTAACAAGACTTGGTGTCATCTTCTGAGAATCTGAGAGCTTACCAGCCTGCCATCTTGGCCAGCAAAGAGCTAATTCATAAAATAAACAGCAGTCAGTGCATAATTACCAGTACTGGACTTACTGCGAGTCTAAGTATGTTGATGGATCTTTGCACGGGAAGGTCCACCACAACCTAGTTTAGGTCTTTTTCCTCTAATGTACACAGATTTAAGGATGTCTGTTGAAAACTCCCTTATACCCAACACCAACCAAGGAGGATCTAATTTTTACTTTAACAGAGTTGGTTTATTTTAATCTACACAATAATGACTCTACAGGTTCCATTAAATAGCTTCCTTAGTGTTGTTACCATGTAACCCTACAACTGAGAATACAGTGCAGGCACATGTATTGCATGTGCACACGTCTGTGTGCGCTCTCTACCTGGTTCATACCCACTACACCTGTCACGACAACTGCATGATTCAAACATTATATAAAATGACGAACTACCCCTGGGAAAAGAAAGTTGACTTTTATGTGAAAATGAAGAGAAGCTTTGAAAGACTGAAAAGATGAGTCACTTTAAAAACTGCTGTCGAGTGAGATGGGCGAGAGACAACTGGGAGAGTCACAGAAATCTGAACAAGTTCAAATTCTGGGCAAGTGGTTTTCAGTTTTCTTTAGCTTTAAAGGTTTGAAAACTTGCTTATTGGAGGCATTTTATGCCAGGAAGACAATGTGCAATGGTAATCAGTAGACCTATCTTCTATCAAATACACAAGATAAAGCACCAGGACAGACATACCTTGTGAAATGAAGGTACCTTTACATCTGATAAGTTACACATACTTGTGAGCAATCAATAAGTATTCTGTTTTTTTAATGACCCATCACCTTACCAAAATACTTTATTACCAACCAATTACGTACAGGATTCTATTTGGACACAATGCTTCTGCAGTATTGAAAATAGAGAATTTTTCTAAGTTAAAAGGCCATGAGAATCACTGGTGCTCAAAAGACTCTTCTAGATGAACATTCTGTTCTCAAAGCTAAACTGATTATGTTCCAACTAAGCTCGACTCCCAATTCTCAAATCAAGGCAGCCGAGGTAGGAATCCCTTCATCACGGCTGTGGAAGCCGGCATTACTGTTTCCAGCTGGACCAGAGAGATGACACAATTCTATATGAACGCGATCAGTGAAATGCATCTTGGCCATTAACTTTCCAAGCTCTGGGCACACACTGACCGGCTGCTAGCTGGCACCACGGACCTTCATCTGATGTCACTGAGGAACTAGGAAGGTGAAGTCAGCGATAGGAAATGGTCCCTAACGCTTTCCATGTGATTGCTCAAGTCCCTTCATGCATTCTGCAATACAGAGGCTAGAAAAGCAGTGGCCTCATGGAGACCAAAGAAAAACTGGGGTGATGCAGGAAGAATTTGGTTCTCAAAATTTTTGCTGCATCTAAGATTTCCTGGACCTGATAAAGAAGCTCTGAGCAGAGCTGGATATTCTATGCCTCTAAAACAAAACAGAAAAAGGTTGAGTACCGCTTACCTGAAGTGTATCACAGCTCAGACCTGAAATGTCCATTACACCAGAGTACGTTCAGGCTTACTGTCCTTAACAACTGGGAGGTGAGGAAGACACAAGGTAAAGGAAGTAAGGAAAGGAACAGGACCATAGTCTCCCGGGAAATTCTAAGCTGAAGCAGCAGAAAAGGAACATCAGGGCAAATGGTTACAGAAGATGCCTAAGCAACACAGAACTGACAGCCAAGGGAAGGGAAAGTGGTGAGAGGCTGACGATACCTGCAAACAGGTTTAATGTTGCCCCGCTCCCTCAAAGGGAAGCCCCTAAGCTAAGTCAAACAGAGAAGACACATACAGCGGCCAACAGTCACACATCAGGAAACCCTTGAGTACAGGACAGCTGCAGAATGGTGGTGCGCCCTGGATGCAAGTCTGGGAACAGTGTCAGCATCCCGGCCACCTCTCCAGGGGGCTCTGGTCCCTACTTACATAGCCAACATCCCTTCCCATCCAGCCATGATGCCAGTGTGTGGGAGGAAGGTGGAAGAGGCTATTTTGAGAGACTGGATGGTTTTGATGGTTAATAGGGTTTGCTGAAGCTTAAAAGACAAGACCCATCTAGAAATGTTCACAGAAGGATGATTTCACATGAGTTATTTAAAGCAATGTACCCTTTTAGACTCATCTGTTGTGAGGCCTCTCCTAGGCTTTATGTAAGAGGGCAGCATGTGCTGAGGGGCCTTACCCAGTCCCACCAAGTGTTAGCAGGGAAAGGATTAGAGATGAAAGATTCCTGCGGGCAGCATACAGGCCTAGGAAAATCATAACCACTGTTCCCTAAACACCTTCTTGATAATGACCTTGACTTTGCTTCATATTTCTGTGACAAACAGAAAGAAACAATGCAGTCTTTCTCATGCTCCAAACCCCCTCCTACACCTGTGTTGACATTTTTACCCACTCTGTTTCTCTCCTGTTACAACAGATTCATTGTCCTCCTTCCCATCAAAGGCCAGCCCCCGACCTCACCCCCACTCTTCCCCTCTGGACATCACAGCTCCCTCTGACCTCCTCCTCCACACCCCCACACCCATCATCTGTTTCTCTCTCCACTGGATGATCGCCAGCATGCCCTATGTCAACAACAAATATATAAAAATCTGTCTGCATCACACCTCCTCCAGCTACTGCTTCTCTGAGCCCTGGCATCCCGCATCTGGACGGAGGTGCCTACAGTCAGCCTGCCAACCTCTTCACACTGACTCCCTCTGTGACCCCCAACCATGCCAAGGACACAGCTCAGGTTATACAGCAGTGACCTCTGTGTGGCCAAACCCCTGGTAGCTTCTGTTATCTTCAACACATCTCCTCACCAGAATTCAATGTGGTCCTCTCTTTCCTGACTTTTCTCCCACTATTGGCAACTTTGCTGACTTACCTTCAGCTGTTAGCCCCTAACTAGGAGAGTGACCTGGGGCCTCAGCCCGGTCAGCTTCTCTTCTCCAGATACAATCACTCCCCAGATGGCCCTAAATCATCATCTAAATGCTGCTGACACCCCGAATTGTATCTTCCAGCATTACCCCTCTTCTGAACTCCAGTCTGGAATTTCCAGTTGCGAGCTAGACCTCTTCTCTCCCTTGCTATCTCCTAGGCACTCCATAATTAGCGAGGCCACACATTCTCACTGGGGACAATGCCTCCCTAAGGGGGTGAAAATTGGTTCTCGGGGAGGGCAGGCAACATTTTATACATTATATTGGCCCTCCAAAAAATACCCTGCCCTACACAATCTTATTTCTTAGCATTTAATGTCTCTTCTTAATTAAATTTAAATCCAGTTGAATCCTTTTCCTTAGGAGGGTGATAATGGCAAAAAAAGGCCGAGAAAGAGTGAGTGAGGCCAACACAGAGCTCGTGAAGACCCCACCCTCAAGCCTGACTCTCTGTCTCCCTGCCTACGAGCTGTAACTGGTCCATCTGACCCCACCTCCAAAACATGCCCCAAATCCTCCATTTCTCCTCCTCTCCCCAAAAACATCACCCACCCCCAGCCCCGGCCCCAGCCATCTCGTGCCTAGATTATTCCAAAGGCTCATAATGGGCCGTCCAGTTTGCAGTTTTCACCTGCTCTGTGGTCCAAGCAGCCATCCAAATGGCTGCAGAACTCATCTAAGTCGGTGATGGCATTTATCTGCTTTAATGCACGCAGCAACTTCCCATCTCAGAATGAAGCCCTGATGTGACAGCAAGACTAGCCTTCGTCCTGCCCTTTGCGTCCCGTGTTCCCACCCTCCCAAGAGCCTCTGCACCCCCCACTGTCTCGGACTGAGACACCCTTCCAGCGACCCACGACTTAGGCCCCAAAGAGCTCGTCCCTGAGCCCCAGGTCCCAGGACGCCACCTTGCCTGTCACAGCCTCCAGCTCAAATTCTCTGAACGATCCTCACCACCACCTGCTATTTTTCAATTTGCCTTCTTCATTGTTTTTTTAATTTTCAATAATCCCAAATCTTAGAGGACCTTTAGATGCACAGAAATCTGCCAAGGGAATTCTGCCATATTCCTCACTCAGACCCTGACTGTCAGCTTCTTATGTCGCCATGGGGCGTGTCTCCATCAAGGAACCAATGCTACATCATTGCCATCAACCAACCTGCCAGTTTAATGGGATTTCACCAGTTTCTCCCATGCCCGTTCACTGTGCCAGGATCTCACGGAGGTGCCACGTTATCCAGAATCTCCATGCCTCTTTAGGCTCCTCCTGGGTGTGGCGGTTGGTCAGGCGTTGCTCAATTTTTGATGACTGACAGTTTTGAGAGGCATCGGTCCGGTATTTTGCAGAATGTCCCTCCATCTGGGTTTTCCTGAAGTTTTTCTCATGGTTAGATTTAGGCTAATGAATTTGCATGTCTGATTGTTTCACGTCCATCTTTCACAGGTGCACCTGGACTGTGGGGGCTGAAACGCCCAGAGCTCCTGGGGGCGGGGTCTCCTATGCCTTATTGATTCTGTGTCCCCAGAGCCAGGGCAATGCCTGTCCCACTACAATACCAATAAATATGCACTGACATATATGTACCTATCACAATCTATGCCACATGAAACAGCGAAGTGAAATTTCCTCACATTGTATAGAATCATACAGAATTACACATATGCGAGTGCCTGAGGATTTCATGCTAGATTAAGGATGTTCAAATGCAGTTAAGATAAAAGCTCCATCTTTGCAACATCTTTCTCTCCTCTATTTCACTGGGGACCAGTGTGCTTTTAGAAATGCCCTCATTCTTAGAGGTACCAAATTCTTTGCTATTTCCTGGGTTGTTTTCCTTTTTAAGATACTGTGGATCTGCTGCAGGCCAGTTATTTGCTTTATAGTATCTTCTGAAAGGCTCACTGCAAGCCATTACTGGGTCCATTTCAGGAACGAGTAAGCTGAAACTCGAGAAATGAACAGAGTCAACAAGATTGTCTTCAAGGAGGAACTGCAACCGCCCCTGAAGCCTGAGCCTTGCGCTGACCCCTCCACACTCCACAGCTTCCGGGACCCTCTGCGGCCTCGTGGTTTTCCCTCATGGAGCAGCTGCATGGCCGAGAAGAGTTCGATATTCACTTGACCATGATGTGCACCAAATGTCTAGCTGGGAGAGAAGTGTATCAGGTCCAAAGGAAACATGCTACACGAGAGCCCAGCGAAGGGATGAAAGCAATGGAAACTGGAAGAGCATGAGCTTGGCGACAGAGAGAACGTGGGGAACGTGGGGGAAAAGACGGAGCAAATGGGGTAAGACACACGAGCAATCGCTCGGCAGAGCACCACAGGTGAGGGGCCAGGGTGTCCGGCCATTATTCATGGAATGAAAACTAAAGACACCCAAATAATTTATAGAAAGCATAATTTCTGCCACTACAAATTGCCAAATTATAAAGTCTGAGAATTTGCAAGCTTGCAAGCTCTGTGCTATTTTCATCTCTGATTTGTTTCCTTTGTCAGGGATTTCCAGAAGACAGGAGGTGTCTTTAGACAGCCCTTCATTCCCACCTCCATTCACTGACAAGTATTCTTATAATCCCAAATCTGAGGGCAGCTCCATGGGGGTCAGGATGACCCTCTGCAAAGTGGGAGGCCTGTCCATAAACAGCTCAACTTTGAAGCTGCAACTGGTATCTCAGGAAAAAGATGGACTTAGAAATCCAAAGGGAATCTCACTTGAAAAAAATAAAGACCTGACCAAAGTGAAATTTAGCAGTGAGGCAAACAGGAGCCATCTGTCCTCCACATCCCCGTGTGGGATTCCCAGGGCCCCTTCTGCGGCTGTGGGGCCACCAGCAGCCCAAAGCACCCGACATCATCAAAAGTTTCAGTAATTCGTTGGTAAATGCTCCCTTTTCATGAACAACAGAATCATAAAGAAAATAACAAGGAAAGGAAGCACATTCCTGAAACGCCCAGATCGCAGGGCAGGTGCCACCCTGCTTTCTCGCCTCCCCTCGAGCACAGCGGAGCACGTGAGCATGGCCGGGAGCTCTGTCCTGCTTTCCCAAGCTTCACTCCAGCCTCGGACCCACCCTCGTCTGGGAGTACCTGACCTTCACTCGTCTGTTGCACAATAAACCAGAAATCCCACCACATAAAAATAGTTCCACTTCAGCCCAGACTCAAGAATTTGACAGGTCTCAAGGAAACCACAGCAAAATCTGCTTCTCAGTCATCTGGGGTGATGAGAGGCCAGACGGTCCCTCAGTCGGTCCCGTGTCACTGCCCAGACGCAGAGCAGAAGCCGCCCGCCTCTCCCTCCTCGGCCCGAGCCCCGAGCTCTGCCCCACTCACAGCCCCGGAGGCCCCACACGGCCCACGCCTGGGCACACTAGCTGCCTCACGTTCAAGGGCAGGCTGTGTCCTGGACGCCAGAGCCCTGCTGTGCAAGATCATGGCCTCTTCCACGGTCCCGGGGGCTTCTGCAGTCCCCCTTCCTCCAGGAAGGGTTTTGGATGTGACTGCCCGCAGCTCTGGACTGAACAGAAGCCAGCCACCGGGGGGCTTTTGTTTTGCAAGCTGCACAGACTGGGCAGGAAGACAACAGGTGTGGCAAAGCAGACAGCCCCACAGCCCCGCACAGACAGCAGGCTCTCCTCTGGGACCTGGTTGGCATGCTCTGGCCTCCTCAGAACAACTGTTGCCTGGGAGGGCAGAGAACTCAGGTTCAAGGCCCCAACACTACCAGACAAAAAGAGGGCGGGGCAATCAGAGGACATGGGCTTCATTTGCCCCAGACGCCCACGATGGACAACGCACCACAGGGGTGCAGAGCACCATTTCCACAAGCCTCAGAGGGACCCCTCCAGGGCACCGTGCACTGCTTGGCACCTGGCCCCATCATCCTCACCACCAGGACCACAGTCAAGGCCAAAATGCAGGCTGACACCCTCCCAGGTCGGGGAAGCTGGAACCGCACAGCACGTAAAACACAGTCATCGCAGCAGGGCAGGACGCACTGATTCGCCTGCGGTCCGCACCAGGGTATCTCCATCCTCTACGCAGATAGCTCGCAAGCTGAGCACGTGCAAGGCCAGCTTAAGGGACAAAGAAGTCAGAGCTCCAGTCACCACCCTGCCCTTCAGGATCCTGGAGCTCAACACCTGCCCCCACAGATTACTGATTCCACAATAATCCAGTAGAAATCATAGGGATGGGGTGGACACTTCCCCTGGCACTTGAGGGGTATTACTCTGTGCGGGGCACCTGTAATACATCATCACAAATCCTTCCAGACCCTTATCAATCCATAGGTGGCCCTGGGAAGCCAGACTACTTTGCCAAAACCACCCGACTCACAGAGATGTGTTTAAACCCGAACCTGCCCACCTGCAAAATGGGCAGACCGCAACATTACAAAGGGGCCTCATGACAGGGCACAGCCTCAGGGGCCCTGGACCAATCGTCAGGGGATCAGCTTTTACTTTTCTATCCTGACTTTGACCCAGGTGACCATCATGAGTAACATACAAGAAGGCCTGTGCCACTTCTTTAAATCTGCCCCTGAGGATATCTTCTATCACGTAAAACAAAACAGAACAGCTCCTGCTGGCCTCCAAAGATGGCAGTGAAGAAACTTCTCAGCAATTAGCGTCAGGGAGCAGTGGGCCTCCGCTGAACAGAGTTCCTCTCTGATCAGACCGCAAGAATGGTGGCACTCACACAGTCCCTCCTTTGTCTTGGCTTAAAGAGGGTTGGGGGCAAAACGGGATGCTACATGACATGCCTCCCTATGCCGGTTTCCTGCAGCCCCCTTCCCTCACACTCTCCAGCTCACCACGTTTGCTCTCAGGTGTCCTGTTTGATATATGTATATATAAATATTCGGCTTCTTCAACTGAAAACCACCCCAAATTCTTCCTACCGGCAGGTCATACTCCTTTCTCTGCTGTTCTCCTCAGTAGTAGACACTCACTTCACCAAGTACTGTGCACCGGGGGCCCTAAGGTCCCTGCGAGAACCTATCTGACAATATCGCTCAGAAATGCTGGGCCCCCATAAATTACATGCAGGACCATGTTTGCCTCCAAGGATAGCTCATAAAAGAGAAGCACTCCATTTTCTCTAAATCAACCCTAATTCGTAGGTTTAATTTCAAGAATAAAGAAACCTATCCACTACTCAGCTTGCTTCTTATATTCCATTTCCAAATCCTCTGCAGGTTAATAGCTAATTAAAAACCCCTTCCACACAGCAAGCTTGAAGCATCAGATGGGAATGAGATGGCCATTTACTTTAGTCGAGCAATAACATTCTGTTTGAAGAAGCAAATCAGATTCCTGACCCCTTGGTCCTAGAGACGCTGGAGAAGGCAGTGAGGAGACCAGCTCCCCCTAGGCAGGGAATGGGGGGCTTCCAGGGGAGGGGCCGAGGCTGGGACCCATCAACACCTCCACTGCTGAAGCCAGAGCACAGGATGAGTCCTGGCAGAAAGCTCGCCGGTGCCAGCCCAGCCTGGGAAGTATTTATGGTTCAGCCTCCATCAACGGGGACCAGCCCTAAAAACACTCAGCCACCTTCTTGAGGCCGACAGGCCCCCCGCACTGCATCACCACGGAGGCATGCAATCTGATAACATGGGATTTCCTGGCTCTCGCGGGACATCTCGCTTAGTGTTTTTACCCCCCAAACACAATGACTCAAGACAGAAGACGGGTTGTCGAGAAGAGGAGAGATGGGGTTCCCCCAACCTCCCACAACCTGTTCTCCAAACCTCGGCATCCCTAACAACCTGTGTTAGTAACGCAAAGGCAACATTAATCAGTCAAAATAGGAGAATGTGCTTTCCTGCTCCGAAAAATAGGCTGCATGCTAAGCAAAGTGGCAAGTGATAAAAAGCTGCCCAAGTGATCAGATAGCTCCAGCATTCCTTCTCCCCCGGGGACAGTTAATATTTATATTCACAAATATTAACATTGAGCAGTCTCTGTCCCTTCCAAAGACCCCGTATATCCAGTCTGGAGTCAAAGGAGGTTGGGTCCTTAGCCCAGAGAAGGGCTCACAGGCGTCTCTGATACAGCAATAGGGCCAGAGCCTTTTGGTCCCAGCCTTTTGTTTTGAACCATTAGAATCCACTGAACTGAAAAGACCAAGCTGTCAGAGTTCATTTTCTTCCTAAATCAACCAAACTGTAGAATAACACAAAATATTTCACTTCACAATATAATTTGTATCTTCAATTTACTTGCAGCTCTGGGAATTTGACAGGTACCGTATTAAGTAAAAACCCTCCTCTGAAGTCTTATGGGAAAGGTTAACCATGAAAGAGCAGACAGCAGGCTCCCTGCAGCTTGCAGACCTGCAGTGAGATGCCAGCATGGAGGTGCAAACGTGCATCATCTCCCTCAGACATTTTTGTGGTAAATTTAGAATAACTTTCAATTAAGGAAATTCACGAGCTAATAGATCTTCAAGACAGTAAGAGGTATTATTTGTTCATTATACATCTACATGTGAAACTGTTTCTTTGTGGACCTGAATATAAAAAGGGTAACTGCATTTTGTTCCTGGAAAGGAACTGCTACTAAACTATGCCATGTACTTTAGCGGTTGATTTTGTAATAATGAGTATTTCCCATCGTCGTTCATTCTTTCAGCCAGACAGTGACTCAGCCACTGTTTGGCGAGAGCACTTACAATAACTGTATAATCTCACTTATACGTGGAATCTAAAAAAATAAAAGAACTCCCCCCAAAGAGACACTCACTAATATTTTCCACACATGCCCTATATAGCAGACACTACTAGGTGCAGCCCTGAGACCTGAATTCATGTCAGTGGGGCTTCAAAGCCCACCTTGTTCCCAAGTGCAACTGGGCCACGCCCACAGGGCCCTCTGTGGGCTGGAGTACCTGGCAGGGCATCTTGGGGGAAAGTGCCTCCAATCCTCAGGTGCCACCCCAATACGTAGAAGCCTGGGCCTGGCATATTCAGGGCATGTCGGCCAATATTTATTCGAAGAGGCACTGTCTTTGCTGAGGTCATACAACAGGGCAGAGTGGCTGAGAAATATGGAGATGAAGAGAAAAGCGTCCTTGAAATGAATCACATATATTTCTATTAATTACTTCACATCACTGAGACTCAAGTTTTTTCTTCCATAAACTGGGGGTGTTGTTGACATTTTGAGCTGAATGCCAGGGGGCTGTCCTGTATATGATAGACCATTTAGGAACATCCTGGATTCTTCCCACTAGAGGCCAGCAGCCTTCACTCCCTCAGGTGTGACAATGAAAGTGTATCTGAGCATGGATGGCCAAATGAGCTCCAGGGGGCAAAAGTGCCCCTGGCTGAAAACTAAGGAAAAGGTCCCTAACCTATGTCGGCAACTCAGCAAGTTCTCAGTTAACACCTGCGTCCTCTGCTCCCCCTCCTTGCCCCTCACCCCCAATACTAGACTCAAAATAAAAGCGTAACACCAGAGGGTCTTACACTGCACAGGCTTTCTTCCAAGTCCCAGTAGTGCTGGAAATAAAATTTTAGGATAAAAGGATCTGGAGAACGACCTCAAAAAATTGCATTTCCTCCATTGCCCTTTGCAGTAAGAGAACTTTCATGCATCAAATAGAGGGCACTTGGCTTCATTCCTCATAAAGTGAAGCACGTCCTTCAGGATTAAGTGCCAGCAGGACGGTGTCATCAACACCAGCCAGAGCTCACAGCAAGGTGTGCATGATCTCAGAATTCTTCAAGAGATGTTGCCCTTTCACAACTTTCCTCTAAAGCAAGCTTCCCTAAATAAGAGTCCTGGCTAAGAGCTCTTCATCACGGTCATTCCTTTGAGAGTAGCTTGATTTTTCATCTCTAAATTAAATAAAGAGGCAATCTGAATAAAACCCAACTATATAAAGTATCTATGCTACGTGCAATAAATTCATTATAAACAACCAGGTAAAACCTAGAATGGTCTGTTTTAATTTTAAGCCAAGCTTAATTATTAAGCAAAGAGCAGAAGCACACAGGCTATAGAATAACCATATGGAAAACATTCAAATGCTTAATGAAAAAGCCAACTGGTAGCAAAGTACCATGCAAATGGGGTCTTTTTCCTTCTCTGGGGTCCAGAGTGTGGTTATTAGATCCAAATCAGTATCTGTCTAGAAATCCTCATGTTTCCTGATGGCCAACTTGGCACCAGAGGGACACCTCCCACATTTCCCCAGGAGACCAGCCCAAACCGTGCTCAGGGGCAGCCCTATGCCTCAGGGCCCACAACCTGGGCTCTGAGCTGCAAAACATCTCAGGTTAGGGCAATTTGCTTGGAGAGACTTAAGGTTCAAAGACCGAGATTAATACGTGTGTGAGCTGGGTAAAAAGCAGGTATGTTGGGCTCTAGGGAAATTTTCATTCTAGAATGTTTTCATTGTACCGACTTTGAATTCCTATTTCTTCACTGAAAAAAAAAATGTATTTTTTTTTTCCCTTTTCGGTCTTTAGCTAGTTGTGTGGTGACATTGTTTATGTCAACAGCTGCTGTATATTGTTTCAAAGGAAAAAATAATTCTTAGGTGTGCTTAAAATCTTCAAGCCACTGCATGTGCAAAACGTCAACAGGCAACAGGCAAATTTCACAAGTAAATTAAATGAAAAGTAACATCATCAGCTAAAATCCCGGGCTTCAAAGAAAGGAAAAAAGATTTGAAAAAAACAGAAATACAGGGTCTCTTGAGTCTAAAATGTTTGGTATCTAAGCTTTTAATTTGCACCAAGACTTCAGCTGCATGCCCTTTCCCAGGAGAAGGGCTTTGTGGGAAAGAGGTCGAGCTGTAAGGAAAACACAGTCCTCCCAGACTCGACCGTCTTCAGGCTGGGGCTGGTGCCATGGCCTGGGAGGCAGAGCCCAACGGTGGGAAAGCCCGCCTCTCCCTCCTCCTAAGGTAAACGGCACATTTTCTCTAATCTGAGCCCAAGGCATGGTGCTGGCGAGGACTGCAATTCTTCCACAGCAATGAAACCAAATGGTGCTGTACTTGCTAAGAGCCTACCCCGCAAATACTCTCTCTGAGATGACCATGATTTATTCCTAAAAAGCCTGGCATCCCAAAGGTGGAACATATAAGTAAGGCTTAAGGCCCTTTCCTGTCCGGACTATATGCTAAATTACTTTTGGCAGAAACCTCCAAGATCTGGCCATCGTGGACTCTGATACACCTGATGGGCACTTCTTAGGAGTGCGGTAATTTACTGTATCGAAAAAGAAAAATCGCTAAGTTACAAAAAACCGCATGGGAAGTTCACACCATGGCAGGAGATGCATTCAGTGATGGGCTTGTAAGAATGAATGATGAGCAGTAGGTTGATGGAAATATAACACACAGCAGAAATGGATTGAAGAAAACGCTTCCTGGTCAGAAGATGTCTAAATCACAGGTGAGAGGGAGAGGAACAGAAGAGATCACATCGCAGTGAGACAATCCTGTAGTCAAAGGTGACAGAGAACAGACTGTACACACATTGTCCTGGACGGTTCTGGGACAGTCTCCACAAGGCCATGATAAAAAAAAAATGACCTAGACACATGAAATAAATAGCAACAATGATATCACCAAGTCTGAGCTGGGAAGAAATTTCAGAGTCTGAAAGGACAAATGTAAGATTAACTTGAATCCAGATCAAGTAAAACTAGACAGTCATTTCTGACGGATGGTCTTCAATGTTTAAATGGTCAACAACTACATAGGACTATGCTGGGCAAGAAAGCAAAACCTCCTAATTTCAAAAGTTAGCTTTTCAGATAAGATTCAATAGTGACAAACTTCCGTTACGGCCAACACACTGACTGATAACATCTTAAACTGCAAAATTGAAATAATAACCTCCTCCATTTTCTGTGCGCAGAACACTTCAGTTCTCAGCTGATTACTTAACTATGACATTCTCTCTTGCTCGATGGTGTCATACAAGGGTGCTCCACATCATGAATTGTCAGTCCCCCCGGACAAATTCCAAGAATCTCCTTTCTCATCCAGTGAGAACTTTGCAATCCATTAAATTTTCCTTGTTGCTTTGTCTTCTAGGCAGCTTCAAGTCGTTTGGCTTCTAGAAAGCTTCACATTCTCTCTGGTTTCACATGTTCTATTTTATATTTACAGCCTATAAACCCTTACCTATAAAACATACCAAGTCCTTTATGGAAGTGTGTAGGATATAAACCCCAAATTATAATCTCCTTTAGGCCCCAGCTAAACATGGAGGAAAGCTGGAAGTTGGGACAAAAATCCTCTCTAATGGATTTTGCTAATAGAGAGGGATCTTTAAAATAATTGATAATCACTATTGTAAGCTATGACAGTTCCAAGGAAGTAAAAATGTTGGTTTCATTTATTTTTCATCCTGAGAGAGGCAGACAGACACAAGCAACGGGCCTGGTGGGAATCGGAATCAGAGTAGGTCGATGTCTAAAAATTCCATTACAAGTCTCAGTGGTTGACAAATGTAGAAAAGGTTTTGTTCCATGTTGTGTAGTCAATATGAATAAGAACTTCGACTTCTAAAAGTCTGAAAACTATACTCAGGAATGCCCTGTTTTTCACCCACTGGATGCTGTAGAATTGCCCTTCTCAAGCGAAATTACAGCCATTAACAACAAACTCGTTCTTCAAAGTGAAAGAGGAATTCAGTTAAACCAATAGACTGATTTCTTACCAAACCACTCCCATGCCTGAAAATTCTAGTCTGGGATGTTTAGTGTACCAACACCTTAGTGGGATGAATTCAAGCCCTCAGGGCAGAAGAAAAGCACAGAACTTCAGCTGAGTGGTCACATGTCTGTTAACCATCAAAGAGAACTCGTGACACCCCACAGCATAACTCCTGACCGTGAGACTGTGCAACCCGCAACTGCAAAGCGTAAACATGAAAAACTTAGCTAAATGAATTCAGCACTTCCAGGATAAGGGGAAGGTCTGTGCTTCCAGTACAACCTGAGATCTTAAATGGAAACTTAGCATTTGCTTCCTTCTGGGGAGATTGTAAAGCACTTCTGGATGCTGACGCACAAGCACGCTTCTACTGTATCTGAACTGTGCTCATCTTGAATTTGTCACCTTGCCATCTGGCCCTACCGTATCCTAGAGCAGAGCCATCATGTCAGGCCCTTGCCAATCAATTACTATCTCAAACAGAGCAACCAAGTAACTACTGTATTCTGGGACATTTTTTATATCCTGTAACTTTGATTCTTGATTTACATGTGGTATTGCACCAAAACTAGTGGGCGCTGTCTTTAATTACATTTTACAAGGCCCGTGTCTGGAAGAACAGCACATTTGCAGAGACAAAGCTGAAGCACACAAATATTTAAGAGACCATAGAGGCTGATTTTGTCAATTTGTAAGCTGTGTGTGGTAAAACTGCGTGTCCAGCTGCGCTATTAAAACTTAAATAAAGACTCCGGAAGCTTCTGGGAATCACTGCTTATCGTACCGAGGCAAGGAAGTTTCTGATGCACACCAGGAGGAGGAGGAGCAGGGAAGTCTGGCAACATTAAGACACCAAGCTATGAAGTTATACATTTTTTAAAAAGGCAAATAGATAATGACATAGAAACAATCTATGTAATTTCTACAGGAAATCATTTTATTATAACATGACCGAGATTTGGTTGTAGAAGTTTGTAGCAGGGCTCTATAAATCTCCATCATGAATGGAATCCGCTTCAATAGCATGTATGTCTAATGGTGAAGAAAGTGAAGCAGGTATGTTTTGACTTTTATGCTGGACATTCACTCAAGTAAGCAAGAAGTCTCGGGGAGAAATTGTGCTTTAAGGACATTAAGATTTTGAAAACAAAAACCATTCACTTTGGGAACCGAAGCATGCTCAAGGCAGTGGGCGGGGGGTTCGGCAGATGGCTCTGAGTGGATGGCCAGGGTTGAAATGCTGACCCTATCGCTACCAGCTGTTCATCTTTTGGTAAGTCACCAAGCTTTTATGCCCCAATTTGCCCATCTGTAAAGTGGGCAGAACAGCAGCAGCTTGACAGCACCGCTGGAGGTGTCAGGGGTACGAGTACAGGCAGGGTCCCCACAGCAGTGCCTGGCAACGGGAAGCAGGGTTAATGTGCACCCTCAGCCCTGGAGGCAGACATGACCTTTCACAAACAGCACCTGCATTAAATGAAAAACAAACTTTTTATTCTGTAGCTGGCATTTAAACAAGACTGTTAAACTGAACGGTTACCAAACGATATCTTGCGATATTTGAACTTCTAACTGCTTGACCATGGAGGCATATACCTTCCTCAAACATCCAACCGATGAGGGTTCTTTAAACCAATACTGCTTATTTAACAGAGAGAGCAGCGTTCTGGGGCACTGGGATGAGGGAATAATGCAATTACAGTTACTAGTGCCCGAACTTGGAGCAGTATCTAAAATGCCTCCTGCTCTTCATGTTGGCTTGGGAACATACTCCTGTAGAGTACGTTAGCTGTGATGGGGATGCGGACTTGCGTTTGCCAGAGTCACTGAAAATAAAATAAAATTTACATACCAACACCCCCCCGACACACAGATATGTGCACATGTGCATGCATATACCTGTGAACTGCAAACATGTACCCACACAGGCATAGGCACACACACCCGACATGTGCACACACACAGGCATATGCACACACACCCACATGTGCACCCCCACAGGCATATGCACACACCCGACATGGGCACACACATGCACACATCTCCACATGTGCACATACACAGTCATCTTCAGGAAGAGCCAATGGAACAACAAGTCTCAGCTGAACGGCTCAGCCTCAGAGCACTGGAATTCTTGATGAGACAGTTCCGTACAACACTTTATGTACACAAAATAAATCACAGGGCTTTTACATTCAGAGTGTTTCTCTTATCAAGATGTCTTTTAGGGTTGCAGCCTGGGCGCATCCTGAAAAAGAGAACAGGATGGACTTCCCACTGCAGACCTCAGTTCTATTCTCACCTACACAGACATTATCCTCAAAGTGTCCATCATGGCCTTTGCTAAGAGAGGACAGGTCTGTGGCTTCTCCCTCAGAGTTTTCTTTGCCTAAAAACGAGGGGCTCTCCTCCCTGGCTAAGATGCGAAAGCTCGGGTCCAGCCACCACACACCTGCATCCCTGTCACTCAGCTGGGCCCTGCAGAGGCGCACTAGTGGGCAGAGCAGTGGGGACAACGCTGGCTCTGCTGTGCAGGGACGCATGACCCCGGGGAGCATAGGTCAAGCCACCTTCTCATCCCAAACACAATAAACCTTCTCAGGGGAAGCTGGAAGGGTGTCCAGAGAAGGAAATCCTAACCCCGGTGCTCTCCACTTCAGCCATGACTCCTGGCTCTCACCTGCGTGCAGGCCCAGGGCGGTGCTCAGGTCCTTCAGGGGGAGCAGGCGGGGCAGATGATGGGGTGAAAGGAGGAGGAAACAGTGCAACCATAATGTTAAAACTGAAAACAGGCTCTCCCTCATCACAGAAACAACATAAAAGTAGAAAAACAGTGTGACTGTACCTGCCTTGACAGCCTGACAATTTACCCCAGGGGGAGCCCTTGGGGCAGGGGTACCAAGTAACACCACATTGGGTGCTCGGTCCCAGCCCACCTGTGTGGGAGCAGGGGCCCCAGGGCTGTGGCTGCCTGGCCTGGGTGCCAGGACAGGGCCACTCTGCTGCAGAGAAGCAGTCCGGTCCCCCACCCCCAGCTGTCCGACCCAGTGGCGGGGGCCTGCCTGCAGGCCAGAGGCAGCGGCTCCTTTACCGACACGCAGGCTCGTCCACCCGGTCTGGTTAAAGCAGAAGTGAGAGTTACTTCCAGGCTGGACAGCCACGGGCAGTCCCCATCATTGGCCACGGCCCAAGAACGGGAGCCTGGTTGGAGATCTGGGGCACGGCTTTCCTTTGCTGTTTATCTGCTTGGCTTGTTATATGGAATAAGGCCATAAAAAGACAAATACTGCAGCTTTTCAAAAAAATTCTAAATTTTCACTCAGGAAAGTGAATCCTGACGAGAACCAAGAGAACGGCGGTGCTCCCTCTCATACCTCCTTTCCTAGACGAGAATTCAGATGCAGGGGAGAGCCGCATGCACGATGCAGTTACGTGCAGTTGGAAACGCAAGCCACCGAGGCCAGGACCGCTCAGCGATCCCCCAGGCACGGCTGCACCTACAGCTATGAGCCCCTCCACCTTGAACCCTCAGCCATTGTCTGTGATATGTGGGAGGAAGTTTCAGCCACAGCAACGGAAGCCCTGAAATTAGACAGCACTCACTCAGGCTTAACCCCAGTGGAGGCTTGCTCAGAATCCTGCAGCCTAGGCACACAGGACCCCAAAAAGTGGCCACCTGCTGCCATGGGTGGCCCACCAGGTGGACAAGAGGCATTCAAAAGAGGCAAAGCCTTCAGGGAAAATCCAAATTAAAACCACAATGAGACACACGACACATCTATCATGATGGCTGAAATTAAAATAAAAATACAGTGACCCCAGCAAATGTAAACAAGGATACAGAGGAATTTGATCATTCTTACATTGAAATTGAGAATATAAAACCAGACAGCCACAGTTTGTTAGTTTCTTGTAAAACTAGACATGTAATTATCACACAACCCAGCATTTGTACCCCTGGGCATATATGCCAGAGAAATGAAGAGTTACGTTCACACAAAAACCTGTATATAAATGCTCTTAGCAGTTTTACTTATAACAGCCCCAAATTGGAAAGAGCTCAGATGCCCTTCAACAGGAAAATGGATAACCCCTGTGTGGTGCATACACGCCATGGGGCACCACACAGCAGCAAAAAGGAGCGAACTGCTATGGTGCACACAGCCTACATGATATCGACAGGTAATTGAGCAGAGTGAAAAACGCCAATCCCAAAACATTACACACGGCATTACTCCATTTTTGCAAAATGCTAGAAGTGGAAAACAAACTAGTGGTTGCCCTGGTTTAGGCAAGGGAGAGGTGGAGGGAAGAGGGACACTTTCCATGACACAGTGTTCCCTCTCTTGACGTCGTGGTGAATTCAAGAACAGATGCCATGTACCAGCACCCTTGGGAAAATCTGAACAGCATCCATGAATTGTATCAATACCAATTCCCTGGCTAGGGTGTGGTGCTACAGTTTTGCAAAACACTATCAAGTTTTGGCACCTGGATAAAGTGTACACAAGATCACTGTGCATTATTTCTTATAACCGCACTGCCTAATCATCAACATAGAAACCGCAATAAGAAAGAAGGAAAAAAAGAGGTGTATAGGAATTACTTCTAGAAATCACATGTGAATGAGAACCCAATGATCCCTGTCGGCATTTACAAAAATTATAAAACCCACATGCTGGAAAATTAACCAACAGCCCTTAAAGGGAAATGGTAAACAAGGCGCACATGTTTAATATTTAATAAGCATAAAGAAAATGCCCATGACTTTTTTAAACTGAAGTACGTGAAATGCAAACACCTTTCAGAAACCTAGCATGGAGCTGAGGATCGCTTTGGCTAATAAACACACGTGGTTAAAACTGGATGGCAAATTGATGGCAAACAGTACCTCCCTGCCCCTGACAGAGGCCAAGGGTGGCTCCGGTTCTGTTCTTTCTCCAGAGGGCACAGCTCAAGTTCATAGTGCCAGCGCCCGTGTGGGCATAAGGAAATCACCCAATCTCCACGTCCATTTCTGCAAATAACTATGTGCCACAGAAGGGGGAGGGCGGGCTCTCTGCAGGAGTGCCCCTGTGGCATCCAGGCAACATCTCGGCCCCCACCGCACGTGACTCTGGCACCCTGTGAAAGCCGAGAGCTCCCCACCCTGGACTTACTTATTCTGCACCATGTTCATTATCACCCAGTCGAAAGGGTAGACATTCTTCCCGATGAGGTTCTTAAACATGATGAATGTTTCCATCAGAAAGTCCTGAAATAAAAAATAGAACATTGAAACAGCCCACCAAGAAAAAAGGTGAAAACTTGAATAATTACAATATAAATGACCTCATTTTTTGGTAGCTGAATGAAGATCGAAATTTTGTTACTTTGCTGATCAGACATTCTAAAAAGTAATGAAGATGTACTTTGCAGGAGCTGTGCATCGCCTCTTTCTGTTTGCCTGCGCCCCTCTGGTCTGTGGTCATTTTTACAAGGATATATTTGGAAATAGTTCCAGGGCATGTCTCTCTCTCACAGTTATAAAGAGTAAAGCCTCAAAGGCTACAAATATGCCTTCATACTCTTTCTGCTTATAGGGAAATATGTTTTCACAAATACAGTGTCGGGCAGGTTGTAGCTATTGCTTATATTTACTTTGAATCCGCTTTTCGTTATGAACGGGGCCCACCAGGTTGAATATGGGGTGTTATTGTCCATTCCTTTTCCTGATATAATTTAACAAAAAAAAGGCTCAAAGGAGACTCCTGGCCATCTGCACTTTTTTGCTTTGCCTAAACCATCTGGGCATGTGGTCACGTTGTCAAACTCCTTTATATGGCAGCTACAACCCATAAGCTACTTGGCTATGCCCCTGCCATCGCAGGGATAATCCTCTGCACATCATGGGTCGCACCTGGCTGCCCACCCGCTTCCACTCTGATAAGGCTGCTCCTGGCCTTGGGAAGGGGTTCCCATGTCCCAGGGGCTCCACCTGTACAGCACACAACCCAGGTAGACGGCATGCTCCCTCAAGATCAGGGGCGCGTAAGGGAACGGCAACTGAGAATACACTTCGAAAAACGAGGCCATGGTCAGAGATTGCCAAATGAGTGGATATTTCTCATTTATTTAATCTACTAAATCATAATTAGGTGCAATGGCTGTGAAGACCAAGGTGCTGAACAGAATTTAAGCATCCAGGAAAGGAATTCCCAGCTCAAAGTTCTAAACAAGTACTTCTTGCAAAAAGGCACGAGTTAAGCTAGACAGCAGAAGTAAGCTGACCATCAAGCTTAAGACAAAACTTCTGCAACCTTACTAGCAATGCCTGGTTCCATCAGGTCATGTGCGATGCGTGAGGGCTTTGGCTCGCCCCCTACCATGAATAAAAACTGGGGGACAACCGAGATCACCCTTGCACAGCCCCACAACAGAGAACTCCAGCCCAGGAAAGAGAGTGACCTGGGAGGGAACCATCAGCCCCGTGGCCTCCAAACTCAGCTCTCACGGGTTCTGGCCAGCAGGCCCTCCGAGCAGGAGGTTCCAGATGCCTCCGACACCGTGAGCGGGGTCTCTCCCAGCTTATTATTGAAATTCATGTTTCACAACTTAAGCGTCCCGTCTTCATCAAGAGTTCCCCATTCACATGACCAGGTTGCCTGTTTTGTCAGCTGAGTGCTGCGATTTAGTCGCATCTCTATTTGCATGAAATTGCCGGTATTCTTGCTGATGGCTCCTCAAAGCCTAATAATTGAGATACAGGGTCTGGTTTTTATTATTCTGGAAGAGAAGCATATTTTCCCAACTCCTTTTTTTTTCCCTAGGAAACACAGTAGCAGGCTTCATTAGTATGGCTCAGCTGCTAAATTCTGGTACTTTGCTGATCAGACGAAATGCTGGGTATTGTGGGAGATGAGGCTCTGCAGGGCTTTCTTGTCGGTCTGAATGATTCACTAGCCATGGCTCTGCTCCCACCCCCACTGCATTTGCCCAGAATGGCTGAGCCTTAAAAGGCCCTCTCTGTGGCATCTCCATGTCAACAAGGGGAGCTAGAGGACTAATATGGGGTATTTTGTGAAAACTGCATCATCCTAGACCAATCCATTCCCACTGTGCCTCTGTTTGCTTACTCACGGGACGCTCCATACAGCAACTGGGCAGCTCTGACAGTAACCGTCAGTGTACTCCACAGACAAAATTTTCCTGCCATAAATCCTTTCTCCTCCCGTCCATGCCCATCCCACCCACCTGAATAAAGTCATCCTTCCACATCCATCCTTTCTCCTGAGGGGAATCAGAAGCCATCTACCTCTGGCCACTCTTGACCCTCTTGGTCCCCGCACCTCACCCAGAGTGACCTTTTCAATTTGCGTATCTTGTCGAGGCACCAGCACTTCCCCATCTCCCACTTAACCCACGTCTCCAGTGGCCTCCCAATGTTCTTGGGCTAAAGCTTAAGCGCTTTGGCCATCAGGAGTAGGAAATCACCGTTCTTCTGTGCCAAAGCAGTAGGTGTATCAGATGAGGACCACCAGTAAATGCTAAACTCAGCAGATGAAGGATTGTTGGGGGATGCAAATGCCAGTCTCTGGGGATGCCAAAGTGCCACCCCAAAATTACATGGTAATCGCCAAGGATTGCAGAGGGCTCTGCATGTTCACAGTCATGAGCTCTGGCAGGTGCTCTTTCAACCAAGTGCCCAAACTCAGTATCATCAGCCGTGGTCAGCCTGGCACTCCTGGCCTCCCAAGGGCTGCAGGAGGACGGAGCGCGCCCCATCAGCTCTGAAGTGCTCTGGCCAAAGGGTGGCCTTGAACTTTAGACCAAATATCCTGTCTACAGGACACATGGAGGGAGGGATGGAGAAACAAACAGAAGGGCATCACAAGCTGGCACTCAGATACCCAGAATGGGGGAAAGTCTGCCAAGCTACTGGCTTGGACTCTTCCAAACAAGAAACACAAAAAAGTAATGCCATGGAAGAAGAAAAAAAGCAAAGAACTGGGGGAAAATCTGGATACAGATGGTATGAGGGGATGACTGCTACATTCTGGAAGGGGGATGACACCGCTGGGGGTCCTCACTCTTGAGAGATGTTTGCTGAACCACTGATGGGAGAAGCATGTCTCTCACATACTTACAGGATTCAGCCACATTGACACACACAGAGGAGGGAGACGTGGCAAACTGCTCACGGCTGGTGAATTCGGTGGTGAGAGAATAGTTTTCATTGCACTATTCTTTCAGCTTGTTTCTATGCTTGCAATTTTTCATGACAACAGGGAGAAGAACACAATTAACCCTGGAGGAATCAGCAGGAGATAAGGGACTGTATCGGCGTTGCCATTCTGGCTTTGCTGCTGTACTACAGTTTTTCAAGATGTTCCTACTGAAAGAAACTGGGTACAGCATACAGGGACCTCTGTGTTTTATATTTTGAAAGCTGCATGTGACTCTACATCTATCTCAAAATAAAATGTTTACTCAGAAAATAAAAGAATGTTTGAAAAATCATTGTAAAACAGTTAAGGGAAAAATACAACTAAATGCTATGGAAAGTGGAGCATACGAGCAAGCACCCAAAGCTTCCTAGCACGGCCTACGGGGTCCAGTGCAGTGTGACACTGCAGTCCTGCCCCAAGCTCACCTCGCCCCGGGGCTCTGGCTGTCCCCCCCACCCCACCCCCGCAGAGGCTCCTGCACACGCCCTCCCACCTGGGGGCCTCGCTCCCTTTCCTCAATATCCCAGAGCCCCCTCCTTCGCAAAGAAACTTCCTGACCACCTGACTCAATCCCATGTGGCTGCCTCACGGGGACTGTTTCTCTACAGCACATACACTTTGGGCTGGTTGGGGAGACCCCCTGATTAGCTGTGATACTCTCTACTAGAAAGTAGGGCCAGGAGAGCAGGGCCCGTCTGCTTGGACCGCTGTTGCGCCCTGCATCGTGCTAACACAAAGTGGGTGCTCCGCGTGTAGCTGCTGAGTGAAGCGCTGTGTGAGGGTGCTTCACCCAAGGCGTCATCCAGCGCAGAATAGTGCCTTCGGCAAAGCTTCATTTACAAGGAAATTGTCACAAGGAATAAAGAAGCAGATGTTCAGCACCAGGCCCTTCCTCCCCCTCAGGATGTGCTCCACACAGGCCTGCGAACAGCCCCTGCTCGCTGTTTCCCGTGGAACTCAAGGCTCTCTAGGACCAGGCGTGCCCACTAGCAGAACGTTCCACGGCAAGGACAGCCAGCCGGTTCAGTCTGCTTCCACAAGGCCCGGGAGCATCTTCACCCACTGCTTCCCGGGCGTGAGACGCCGCCTGGGCCACCCCAGTGCACACTGATGGTCAGCCAGGACAGATAAGGCACGGAGGAAGGGGCAAAGGGCGTGCGCCCACCTGCCGAGGCCAAGGCAGCTGGTCGGGCAGGGCTCTCCGGGAGCCTGGAGCTGCAGCTGAACGAAGGCGGGAGGGCGTTTCAGATGGAGCGCCCTGATCGTGCAGAGGCCTGCAGGACTCGGCGACCCTCAGTAATCCACAGGTGGGCAGAACTGGGAGCGGCCTTGGGGAGCAGTGGGGCAGTTCCACAGCATGTGGCCAGCCACGAGTCCAAACTGGAGGGGAGGGGCTGGCCGTGCTGGTGGCCAGCTGCCCCCAACCTGTATCCTGCGCTTACTCACCCTTTAACCAAAGGCATGACTTCCACTGGCATGGTCCTCTGAGAAGTCATGGTTCACTCAGTCACTCCACAAATGTTTCTTAAGGGCCACTTAGCGGGCATCTGGGACAAGACCACACCCTCTCCCGGAAGATCCAGGGGGCACTCCTCGCCGCCTTCCATCTCGCTACGGAGACTCCGGGCAAGTTCTCAATTTGTGTTCCTGATTCTGAGACACGGACCCATGATAGCTCAGGCCATTCCGCAAACGAGCATCTCCATTGCAGAGGACAGGGGTCCTGCCAGGCTCAGCCTCCATTGTGAGTTCTGAGTTGGACACATTTTATCTTTTTCTCTTCCAGATCAGGCTTTCTGCACCATGCTCTGCTCTATCCCCTCACTGTCTTGGGGTCTAAGGGGATATCTGGGACACTGCAGAAGGAACAGTTCTGGGCCATGGAACTCTGGTGTTGATAATAGTGATGTTGTATGGGAATGACTGATCCAACCAAAAAAGGGGCTGATTTTGAAAACCTGAAGTAGCACTTGTTAAAAGGAGGGAGTCAGCAGAAAACGGCCGAGGCGATTTTCATACTGCGATACTAATTAACTTCCAATTATTTAACACAGAATGATCTTTTATTTTTGCGAGAGGTTGTCAGAGTAGAAAAACAGTCAAATCCTTTCTCTGTACAGTTAATGGATGGGAACACATTTTACAAAGGTTCTGACAGATTAACAGTAAAAATGGTTTACAATCCTTGCAGCAGGAATTTGTGGTATCGAAACTGCAAATGCCATTTTATAACAGAAATCAAATTGTCTGCAAATAATTGATTTTCTGAACTGCTAAAGAAAAAATCCCTTGGGAAATCAGGACCACACCATTTAGGAAGTATCTGATCACCTACTCCGTGCAAGGAGAGAGGGCACACACTTGGAATTCAGCAAATTACAGTCCTTTTTAAACACCATACCCCTTTTCACAACACAGTGAAGCTTTGCCATCAACCACACACTTCAGAGTTCACATGAAATACCTTTAACAATTTGCATGTGTGGATTTTGGCCATGTGACTATTCTGATAAAGGAAGAACTATTAATTGGAGTCCTAAGTTTTCAGGATGAATAATGTTCCTCATTCTTAAACTGTATTATTCTACTTGAAATGTTATCTAGGAAATTGTTCATATAGGTTCAGTCACAACTATCCTTCCACTGACCAAAACAGGGCTGAGGGCTACATTTGAGACTCAGTGGTGGCACGAAACGCTGCACATCACCAATTTGACTCCACTCTGCCATCCACCATGATTATGAAAGAATCACACCCTATAAATGTGATATATAGAACAGACATGAGTACATCCTACTTTAAACTTACTAATATTTTAAACAAAATTAAACACACAGACACACAAACACATATGCCCTCTTGCTCCTTAACTTTTATTTAAGGAAAACTACTATATTTTAGGTATGGCTCTGTTTTTGTCTCTTTACACATTTAAATATACAAACACACACATATAGTGACAATGATTAATAAAGACATTTTTAATTAGAAATCATCCTTTGCAAAGAATCATTAAATGCATTCTCTTCTACCCATCCCTTAATAAGATGTAACTGTGCTACCAACCTTGTTAACCTTGTTCTGGAACAAACAGTAGCATCTATTCTGCTCTACAGGAATCTAGAGGCCCAAGAAATGGAATCTGTGCTACCAGATACCAATGTCCGGGTCAACATCTCATTGGGAGCCCTGCCAGCAACTTTGGTCACAGCTTTGCAAAGAGCAGGGCCATATGGCCATGTGACTTCAGGTCGTTAGGGAGGTAGCTCCTAAGCAGTACACTACCCTCTGTTATACCTCTCCTAATTAAGCTCTATCAGTTTTTCTGGGGATGACTAGAGTCAAGAAATGTTGACGAGCTTCCATGATTAGAGTTAATTAATGAGAGTACAATTTAAGGCTGAAAAGGCTCTCTGGCTTCTCTGTTGGGAAGTTAATCAATAAACAGACAGGAGTTAATGGCAGCCTCTACTTAGGAAGCCCCTCCAGATTTCCAAGGATCCCCAAGCACCGGGAAAACTGTGGCCAAAGAAAAGAGATCTCTCGGGCCTTCCATCCTGCATCACACTCCAGGGCAACATGAGAAACAAGTCTGTATCAGGGCCCTTAGCTTCTTAGAAACCCGGGTTCAGACCTTTCCAAGTAGCTTCTAAAATCAACTAGAGGCAAGTTCTAGGCAAAATCATACTGAAAATAGAAATATTTACACAGGTGTTGTGCCTAACATATTGGCCCCAAAACACAGTGGATGCAGACGGTCAAAGTCACACTCACCACAACATCAGTCCTCATTTTCCCAAAAGTCTTGATCAAATGAGCATAATGATAATCTTCCATTTGTCGTAAAATCGCTGTCATACAAGCCACAAAGTTCCCCTGTAAACAAACCAAAAGCTACAATTAGATGGGGAGAGAACATCACTCAGGGCAAAAGTTGACATCAACCAAAAATCTGGAATCGAAACTGGTCAGGGAGGAGCAGTGGGTCCTGGGCAGGAAGTTCCCAGCACTGGTCCCATTGCTTGTTGGCAGTACAAGGTCCCTGGTCACTTCCAACCCCACTATCCTTATTTTTTTTTACTGTATTTCCTTCTCTCTAACTGCATTAAATGCTTTCTGAACACATGGTTGTTTGGGCTGGAAAAACAAACTTTAAATATTTTTGCACTAACAATGCAAAAATTAAAGGCAAGATGAAAGCCACCCTTACTTAGGCTTTGTGCTCTCTAGAAAGCTGCTGCCCTAGTGCCAGACAAAATGTGTACGCAGCCCCACCCTCCTCTAGGGCCAAGGCAAAGAGCCTTTCATTTCTCAAAACCTGCCTGTATCCCCCTCGGCCAGTTTGGAGGCAATCACCACTGACTCCACAGTGAGCCATGGTCCCAGCTCCCCCGGGGTGAGGAGCATGCAGGCTTATCAGGATGTAAAGCGGAAGAGGGGGTTTGTCACAGCACACCGGGCCGGGAAGAAAGGCCCAAGCAAACCAGCAGACACTGAAGACATGGAGACAGGAAAGGGCCCAAGCAGTTAGCAAACGGACACAGCCGGCATGCACGTGCCTGGCAGTGGGCACGTGTTTGTATGGGCAGGCCTGTGCACACATGATCGATCCCACACACGAAAGGGGATATGATTTGGTGGGTGGGCAGGGGCCAGGCCGTCCTGCTGCTGTTGACTGCAGCCGATCACTTCTGGGGTTCATGCATGACAGCATCTGAAAAGCGTTCCTTGCTTTTAAATGTTTTCCCCTAAATTAATGACATTTTTAAGACACATAGGACATTTATTTTCTCCCATTAAACCAGTGCAAGTCTGGTAAATTCAGAGGATGAGACAGACTTGCAGACATGTCCTTAGTTTTACCCTGCTAAATGAATTCCCAAATTGCATTTTTTATTAACTCTACTTTTACAGGCAATATATTTGAATACCTAAATGTCTTCTGTATTAATTTGAAATTAACACATGGTCTACGGTGAAATGCAGAAGTATTTTTTCCAGTCCATTATGTATCTATAGTATACATACATGTTTCCAAGAGTCCTCACAGGACGCATTGTGTAAATTGAACAAATACAATAATGATATTACGGTATCTTTCATTTGCCCAGAAATGTAAATTATTTGTGAAGGATGATAATTGCTGAGATGTAGATTCCAAGTTACTGTTCAGGGAAGAGCTAAATCATGCTCATTTTCCATTGGAGGACTGATTCATAAAAAGGCAAAATGTCTATTTATGAAGAGGAACTTTTGAAATTGCTAAGTATTTGTCATCCCATTGAGTTCAATCCACAGAAGCCACCTTTGCATCTTCTTCATACTTTATGAGATACCACCTTTTAGATAACGGTCTTCGTAATGTGATGTGCTGATTGATTACAATGTCAAGCCTGAGCTGAGGCCATTAGACCTATGGCTCCATTCAGTCACACCCACAGAGTCCCTTCTCGGCCCATCTTACAGGCAGTGAAACTGAGGCTGAGAGGTGTTCCCCTCTGAATGAGTAAAGAGCAAAACAGTGAGCCCAGCACTGCCAGCCACACACAGCTGAGCTGATTTCTGTTATACTGACGCACATTTTCATCCTTTCTTCTGAGCAGTCTGAGGCTGCTTCTGACAGCCAGTGTGAGGTAGAGATGAACTTCCCTGCCCTCCTGCAGTCATCGGGGAAGGCTGGAGAGGGGGAGGAAAGGTGAAGGCTGCCACAGACGGTGCCCTGCTGCCTGTCCTAACAGCTACCTGGGGCCCGACACGCCCACAGCAGACTAGGTGCTTTTCCAGGGCAAGAAGAGGCCTCCATTGACCAAGGTGCGCCTCACAGGGTTCAAATTAATTTCCTGCAGGGCAAAAGGGTTCACCAATGGGGACTCGCACATTAGAGTCCCCGAAGTCACAAAGCCAGCCATGCATCATGAGAAGCAATACACCTACGTGCACACCAAGTGGGAAGCAGAAAGAAGGGCCGGACCCCAGGGCAGCCTCAAGCACACCGAGAGCAGGAGCGCTGAGTGACAGTATGAGAGACGCCCCTGCACCAGAAGCCCGACCAGATACTGGACAGGTGACCCACACATAGTCCCTTTAGGGAGCAGGCTGCCCTGTAATGCTGAAAAACCCATGCTGGGCAAAGGCTGGGGGAGCCGACACAATGCAGAAAATGAAAAACTGCCGAGAATGTATGGGAGGGTACAAACGGCCACTGGGAGGTCTTCTTTTCAGATGAAAGTGCCACAGAGAAGGCAACCAAATGCGGTCTTCTTTAAGAGCCAGGGGTTCCAACTGGAGTAGGCCCGGGGAAGAGGACAGAGGCCGAGCAACACCAAGAGTTAGGGGTCAGCAGATGCAAATGCTCTTTACTTGACCTAGGGAAATGTTCAGGAGCAATGCGGATGTGCACTGTTCAGTCTGTCCTAGAGGAAGCAAAGCTTGCTGTCTTAGCTCTTTTCCAAGCTGCAGCTATGAACCCACTAGCAAAGGGATGATACACAGGAACGCTCCCCCTTGACTTAGGAACGGAGCCCCACCCACAGGGTGCTGGTTTTTCTCGAGGGAAGCACTGTGGTTCTCGTGAAGTTCTCTCGCTGCCATGACCCCAGCAGCACCCTGCACTGTGGGCGGGTGGGCAAAGACGGTCTTTACGGGAGCTGTTTTTGCAACCAGACATAAACTGGAAAACAGAAATGGGGAGAACTGTAAACAGAAGCTTTTATTCTGCAGGCTCAGAAGAAAATTTCTATTCTATGCTTTTTAATTGATTTATTTGAAACACATTTCAAAGTCATGTGAAGCTTTTCCTTCTCAACAATGGGCAGTGTGGCAGGTAGGCTGGGGGTGACTGTGCAGAACTCCTCCAGGAACCTGGCATGGGGGCTGGTTTCAGCCCCAGTGACTGAGTAAACTGAGTAAATAAATTAAAATAAGACACATTCCTTATGACTTCAAAGCAATGCAAAACAGGGGCAGAGAAGTCAGGATACAATTGCAGAAAATGTAAAAACCAGGAAATAGAATGCCTAATAAACAAAAAACGTGAACTTCATTAGTAATCAAAGATGAAAATGATACATCATGATTTGCCTGCCAAAAGAGCAAAGAAGTATTTACGTGATGATAATGTTAGCAAGGGTGCCAAGGATGAGCACTCTTCCACGCTGCTGGTGGGAGCGCAAATTGCTATAACCTTTTTAAAAAGTGATTTGGCAATTGGTTTGAAGAGTCTAGGAAAAAAAAAATACTCATCTCCTCAGTAATTCTACTTCTAACAATCCTCCCAAGGAAGTAATTCAAAAGAGGAAATTTTTATGCCTAAAGATGCCCATTGCATCACTGAAAACTTCAACAGCAAGAAGCCACGTAAGTGATATGATATTTTGTAGGGCAGCAAGATAAAGTGCAGGATGGGCAGTTCTGTTCAAATCTCAGATAAACAGCAAAAAATAAGTATGTCCCAAATATTGCATTGGAAATACTACACGAGATGTCCACATACTAGGAAAATTATTTACTGTTTATCTGAAGTTCAGTAGAACCGGGTATCCCGTGTTTTCATTTGCTACATCAGGCAACCGGACCATAGTGCTATTGTGAAATATTACACAATCATTAAAACATTAAATATTCACTATGCAAATATGACATATGTTAATAACATGAGAAAGAGCTTGAAGAACTAAAGTGGAGATAATTACATATACATATTCCAGCAATAGAGAGAATATAGCACAAAAAAGAAAAACAAGAAAAAGGAAAGAAAAAAAAACCCCACCAGTCTCAGGGGTAGGAAAATAAGCCCAGATTCTTTTTATAAACATAAATATATTACTATTTTAAAAGGTAGTCCTGAGAAAAACAGATCTCCTCTGGCAGCATGGACCAGCTCTCCCAGGCCCTGAGTCCCCTCATCACTGAGGATCACATGCACAGGGCCCCCTTGTCCACGTGGACCTGGTACTGCTTTGCACAGCTCCTGACGCCTGGTGGCAACTCACCTCTGAACATCCTAAGCTACTCTCAGGGTATCCCAGGTTTAATCTGTGTGCCCCCCAATGTACTAGGCAGGTGGACAACAGAACCGAGAACAGGCAGAGCAGAAGACAGGTCGAACAGGGGACAGGCAGGATGGAGCCCGTGTGGCAGAGCAGGGGACACTTCGTAGCAGGCAAGTGAATGTAAGATGCCACTGCAAGATATAGAGACAGAAGATTTTAAAAAGGACAGATTTTGGAGATTGGGGATTTAGGGTGAGCGCCACCTTCTTAACAGTATCCTCCTCAGCTCTGCTGGTTTAAGGTTTAAGACTGAGTACATGGATGAGAAGGGAAAATCCCAAGGACTTTAATTCACACAGAGTCGTGAAGGCGTGGCTCATTCCCGCCATAAGGATGGATGTGGCCATGTGACTTGAAGGCAGGGCATGAGATTGCTCTTGGTAATTTCATCAACCAGATAGGCACGTATCACAGACCCTGGAGCTTACCTACAAGGAATACGTATCTTCTGCCTGGAAAACATGCAGAGGCAGAAATTTCAACTGTCTTCTAAATGCTGTAAATGCTAGGCGATGTGGGACAACTCCAAAGGGCAGGAACAGTCAGAGCTCTAATAGTGGCCCAGGGGCATCGAATCCGGGGGGCAGGCACCAGGTCTGAGTGACAGGAGCGTTCAAGTATCAAATCTGGGATTATCCTTCAATGACTGCCAGTGGTGACTTGTTAAAAAGCTTAAGCCTGTTTTCACCAAGGCAAGTACTTTGAAGAGGAACTCTCATTTACATGTTTAAATTTCAAATACATCGATGAAAACAAATTTGCCTCATAATCATCATTAAAATTAAAGAGGTAATCCTCCAGGGACGTGTTCAATATAGTGCTAAATGCCATTAAGCAAACATTTGCAATAACTGTGGGAAGATGTACAACCTGGTGAATTCTGACTTTGATTTTGGGGGGCATTCGAGCCAAAGAATCAATACTGTAAAGCAACATTACAAGGACCAGAATATAGGAAAAGAGAAAGCAATTAAGAGTTGAGTCCTCCATTTTACAAGGCAGGTGTGACTTGAAATAAACCCGCGTATAGGTAAGTTCTTGGTACCGAGAAGGTGAAAGCCCTAGGGCGCACAAAGGCTTTCTGCTCTCCAGTGGGAAAGCCACTGGTTACATGGGTAAGGGTTCTATTTGCTATGAGGAAGTTTAAAAGAGAAAAGTAGGGAGTCCAAAAAGCTAACACAAGGAATATTTCAACATGCCATTAACCAGCCCAGAGACCCACCCAAAGTCTATGTGGAGATGATGTTTGTGTAATCACACTTAGGAGCTGCTGCAGAATAAATTTAAAATGATGCAGAGCATGCATTCATCTCTGTTTCCTCACATTACACTGACAGTAAAGAACGTTTCTTAAATTCACAAACCCAGAAGGACCAAGAGAATGAGAAGCCTTACAAGTAGACGTAAGAATCCCTGGAAGCCGCAGAGTAGATGTGTGGGTGCTCACTGACGGCCCTGAGGCAGGAGCGGGTGACTGGCTCACAGGAATCCTGCTGACTCCTGGCACAGAATGCCACCAAGTCGCCACAGTTGGAGGGGCCAGGCACTCAGGAAGCGAGGCTCCACTATATGAGGTGAAAATCAAGAGCGCTCGTGTCTTTAAAATGTGATGCATGTGTCCACTCCCAGAATGTCCACTGAGGGGACTCTCCTACACGCTCCCAGGCAAGGGACACATGTTTATTCTCTGAACAGGGGGAGCCTGACTAACAGAAAAGAACGTGTGGCTGAAGCCACCTGGCTGAGAATGTTAATGATAAGAAACCAAACACTGTACTCCCCTATCTCAGCACTGCTCCACTCCCAGCATATTGAAACTCACCCCCACCCCAAGTCTTAGCCCCCTACCAAAAGGAAACAGGGGATGAGAAGAGCACTTGTTGGGACATCTGACCAGGCCGTGAGCACTCAGCCCCTCACTGTCCACGCACAGAGGCTCCACCGCATGCGTGCTCAGCTCATGCAGGCTCCCCAGCTGCCAGGCTCTGTGCACGCATCGGCAACAGAGGGTCTCACCAGGACCTCATGAGTAAAGTTAATCCAGCATTAATAAGAGACACCAAAAGAGCAGACAAAACAGAATCCAGAGGAAAGAAAGAAAATTAGGAAGTATAATAGAATTCAAAGAACTGTAATAACTATGCTCAGGTACATATGAGATTATATAAAACAAGAACATAGTGTTATAAAAAGGAAAGGCAAAAAGACCAAGAAAGGGTTCTAGAATATTTAAACTATGTAAACATAAATAAGCATTTTAATAGAAGTGTTAGGAGGTAAAACTAATGAATCCTCTAATAAGCAGAATAAACACCTGTGGCACACACACACACACACACACACACACACACACACACACACACACACAGAAAAAGAACACCAGCGAATCCATTCAAGGGATTCAGGATCTAATAAATTGGAAATTCCTGGAAGAAAGAACACAGAAAATGGATAGACAAAGCTATTTTTACAAAAATGATAAAACAGCCACAGAAAAAAAAAGCTATTAGAATAATGAGTTTAGTAGACTACAAAATACAGGACCAAAATACAAAAATCAATTGTTTCTCTATACACCAACAATGAAATTCAAAAATTAATTCCATTTTCAAAATCAATCCAAAAATGAAATTCAAAAATTAATTCCATTTCCAAAATCACCAAAAAATAAAATACTTAAGTATGAATTTAACAAAATAAGTACAAGACTCATACACTGAAAACTACAAAACAGTGTTCAGAGAAATTAAACAGGACCAAACACATGGAAAGATACCCCATGTCCATGGATTGGAAGGCTCGGTCTAGTTAAGATGGGAACACTCCCCTAATTGATTTGCAGATTCAATACAATCCCTATCAAAATTCCAGCTGGCTGCTTTGCATAAATTAACAAGCCAATCACAGACAACCCCATATTGTATGATCCCAATACTTGAAAAGGTCCAGAATAGCCAAATCTATAAAGAAAGAAAGTAGATTCATGACTGCCAGTGCGGGAGATTTGGGAGGAGATGGAGGTACAGGTTTCTTTCAGCGATGATGACAAAAATCAAAAATTGAGTACGGGAACAGTTAAGCTCTATAAATATACTAAAACTCTTAGGTTGTTCACATAAAATAGGTAAATTTTATTACATATGAATTATATATCAATGGAATGATCAAGAGTTTTTACAAATAGAAACTAATTAATTAAACAATATAAGGTAATTTTTCTCAAATGGCATTCATATCCAGAATGAAAGAACTCACTGAGTGTCAGGAATGACCAAAACTTGTCATTGTGAGATTTTAGAATACCAGGGATGAAACAATGATCCTAAAACATTAAAGAAGAAAGGTGGAAAGAGTGGCTGGTGTAGATTTGGAATTGATAATAGAGACAAAGGCAGAGGGGGCAAGTCAGACTATTTGCCCTTATAAACCAAGCAATGGACTATTCAGATTTAAAATAACAACAACACACTCATAAAAATACTTCCAACTTCTATGTTCCTTGCGAAGTTGTTCTTCCTCTATAGATTTATTAAAATAGATATGATGGTTTTTCCCCTTTGCTTTGATTTTCTCACTTAGTGTTTTCATGTCACATGTAATTAACCTTTTTAAGATTAGAGGGGAAGTGTAAGGAATAAATGATAATGCAAATGCAGAAAGAACTCTGTATAAATAAAGAAAGAGAAGACAGTGTGTCATGCAAAATTCAGCTGTACTTATAAAGGTCTTTCATGTATTGTTAATTAAATATTTGATTAAGCTTAAGATATAATTAAAAAGGCTGAATTAGGTACTATTGTTAAAATGAAGGTTCTTGGAAGAAAAAGTATTCATTCATTTCATTTGTACTTAACAACACTTTCCCCAGAAATAGAATCCATGGTAAAACTGAGGAGTGCATTTTGTTCTTTTTCTTGTTTAAAGATAAATTCAATTCTACTAAGCCTTTAACCAATGTATGGCTATTTTTTACTCTTTGGTTTTCAAAATATTGTGATTCCTTTTTGTTTTGTTTTGTTTTGTTTTGTTTTGGAAAGGACCACACAATGAGGAATGTTTGTAAAAAGAAACACAAAATTTAAAATTGTATGGCTGAGAAACTACAATAATGTCATCTATTATCTATTTCAGCTACTAACAAGTAAATTAAACCTGTATCAAATTTAAATTGAGTTCTTGGTTGAGTTCATAGAGCAGTAGTACCTTATATCATTGCAGACATTATGAGGCAAAAAATCTAATTTTAAAAACAAAATCAATTTCAATTTTACAGTGGCTGTAATTGTAGAAAGACATTTACAGGCCAAATATACCAAAAGGGAATATCTGGATCTTAAGTTACCAGTAACTATTATTTGCTACTTATTCAAAGGAATAAATTAAACACACATTCACATTTGTTATGAAGGATAGAAAGAAAATATTATACTTTAGGGTATAATGAGGAATATATACTTTGGATACAACTTAATATAATTCATTTGTTGCTAACACAAGTCAGAGATAAAAGCAGAAATTTTTATATTTACTTTCATATAAACTCAGTAAATCAGATAATATTACAGCCTCAGAGAATTTAGGATTTTCTAAGTCTTCTCCCATGATATACAGTATCTGTAAACACACTGTAATTGAAACAAGAGTAATTCAGTCTTAATAAAATTTTACCAATTGAAGGGAGGATCAATATGCTACACATTTTCTTTAATTGATTTCTGTCTATAAAGGACAGTATTATGATCACAGTTGCAGATTAAAGTTGAAAGTTTCTTGGATAAAATAAAATCCCTCTCCATGAATCATGAAAGAACATTTATATTGGTCTGATGAGTTAATGAGGAGAAACCAGTGTCACATACCAAGTGTTAAAAAGGTTAATGAATCATAGGAGGATAAAATATATTTTGAGATATGAGATTATTGTATAACAGAAAACAGAACTAATCTAAGTTATAAGATATTTCTTAGAAAACGCTTATCTATACATAAATATATACATGTACCGTATGTGGCTATATGCTCAGACACCACCATCACGACACACGCACACCGACAGCCTGCCTGCTTACACCTGAGTAAACCCCCAGAGTGATTTTCAAATGAAACACCTTGATTTTTACTTTCGGCATCTCCCACTATAGGGAAGTGTCACTCAGTCTGGGGATATCCCTCAGACACTCGGCAGAGCAATGAGCCTGACTAGCAGGTGCACACAGGGAAACACAGCTCACTGAGGTGCCCAGGCCCACCTTGTCTCCCCTCGGCACAGTCCTCAGGGAACTGAAGGTTCCCGGGGTTCTGAGGAAATGGGGACCATTTGGAATACACCCGGAGGAACTGAGGGAACTGGGTCAAAATGATGAGAAGATTCAAAACGGGGCAAAGATTTAAGAAGCGCAACAGTCAGTCAACATTCAGAGAGGACATGGGTTGATGGCAGGGAGTTCCCGGGGGGTAGGTCAGGGGCACGTACACAGCCCCGCCCAGGACGAGCACACAGGGACCCTGGGGCACAATGCTCCCGACCAGAGGAACACGGGAAGGTGCCTGTGGACGCCCCCCCGCCACAGTGTGACAGTCAGGACCACCTGAGCATCAGATGAACGGTGAGAGCAATGCATTATAAACAAGGAATGAAAAACACCCAGGAGTCTCTACTGACTCACAAGCAAGAGGAGGTAAGGAGAGGCTGAGGCAAAACTCTTCTGACACGTGACTAAAACAATGGAGACAGAACGAGAGAATTACAAAACCACCAGTTTGCACTCCTAAAGCAATGCTTGATTCCAGCAAAGATCATTCATCGAAACCGTAAGGTCAAAGGACATGGGGGAGGAAGCCCCCCATTAATCTGGGCGACCTGCAGCGCCCCACAGTTTCCTCCCCACTAGGGTCCTGCACCTCCCGGTGTGATGAAAAGCTAAGGACACTTCTCACCCAGGCAATATTTAGTGCCAAACACTGTTTAATCATGAACAAATGAACATACAGATCCAGAATATGGGACATTTGACAAGACAATTGGCCTGAGCCCGTAAAAAAAGTCGAGGAAATTTCACTTGAGCTAGACATTACACTTTATTAGGGAATCAGTGCTCATTTTTGTAGATGCCACGCACATTATTGACTATGTAGCAGAATCATTCTTAGGAGATGCTTCAAACAATTAGGGATGATACGTCATGACGTCTGTGATGAACTTTTAACCTGGCAAAAGATAGTTTTCATTGCACATATGTACCGATGCTCGGTGAACACAGGGCAGCGATAACACATGTAAGGCAGAAGGAATAGGCAGTGGTCTAGTTGATGGGTGTACAGATTTGACTACGTGCTTCTTCAGCATTTCTGTACCTAAGAGTAATTTCAAAGTAAAACGTTGAGAAAAAGCAACTTTTACCCAGGCTAGGAGAGAAGAGGAACATGACAACAATGGAGACACGATGTAACAAATATTATAAAAGGGAGTTATTACAGACCAACAAGGGAAGTATTTCTTTCCCAATCATAGAAACCGTTACTGAATATATTAACAGGAACAAAGCAATGATTTAGCTATTTAAGACACACTTGGGGAGGGGCGACAGAATAATGAAAAGCTTTAAGCAATCCTAACACAGGAATATTCATTCAGGAAAATGTTGGAAAAGGTAAAATGTAACTAAATGGAGGTCTGTATTGCTTTTGCATATATGCATTCTTCCTAAATGCAGGAATGACTAATTTATTTGGAGCATTCACTGTAGATAAGTAACAAAATGCAAGGAAAGTAGGAAGGGAAGAGTAAACACATTCTAGTTCCCTACCAAATATAATCATCACCACACACACATTCCTTTTGATACTTCACAATGCTATTTGGTATATGCTAAAAGCTATACAGATAAATGAGAGAAAATTAATATAGAAGTGAAGAGTAAAGGCTTCAGAGGAAAACAGTTTGGAATAATCACTTGACACAGTTCAAGAATGCTGTAGAACACAGATCAAACTATTCAGCCTCTCTGAACCTCAGGTTCCTCCTCTGTAAAATGACAAGTGTTTTGAAAATCTGGAATTCTTGGACGGTTGAAATTAGCTATGTATGTAAAGCTTATCAGTGTAGTCACTGGCTACATGAATGAATGATACTGTAAGGATGGTGGTGGGGATGAGTAAAATACAAGAACATGCACAAAAGAACATTATCAAAATCACAAAATTTATGTAGTTAAACTCACAGAACATTCATGACAGAATCTAAGAAGGCCTAAAAAAATGTAGTGAGAGATCATGTTCATAGTTTGGAAGGATCAATAGAGTTAAGATGTCAATTTGTCTACACTCTTTGTATTGTCTACTGTATTGTAGAAATTAACAATCTAATTCAAATGTAAAAATCAGAACTAAGAAGTATGGATTTTACTGTATAACTTAAAATGGGTATTTAAAAAATAAAAATTGACAATAGTAAAATTCCCTATAGATGATATGCAACTAATAACAATATTTCAGTGGACCGCTTCTGGCTCTTGCACATGTAGAAAAACAGGCTAATTTTAATAGAATTGGGACCTGACTTTAAATATTATAGCTTTCAAATGGCTTTGTTATTCAGCAGTGCAAGTCCTACACCATTACTCTTGTTTTTCACATTTTTCATGAGTATCCATGCCAATTTCTACTTCCACATGAACTTTAGAACCACATTATTGAGTTGAGACAAGTCCCATCAGAATTTAAACTGTGATTCCATTGAATTTTTTAATTAATTGCGGAGGGTTAGGACATCAGCTTTCTCATTTACACACATATAATGTCCCTCTGTTTGTTCAAGTCTATTTTTATGCCATTCAGAAATTTTTTGTGGTTTTCATCATATGGATCTTAAATAGCTCTTGTTCCTGTTCTTCCTATTACGAGAGGTGTTTCTTTCAAAAACCTCAAAAAATTGCTATATTTTTTTATCTATGTTTGAGAAAACCATTTCATTTTACGTGTAAATTTTGTAATTCAACTTAAAGAAGTCTGTTATTCCTCCCAGAAACTTTTGCTACTTGTTGGAGAAGTGTAAGTTCAAAACAAATCAAATAAACATCTCTCAAAAATTTTGCATTGTTCTCATTTCTACAAACCTTTTTTAAATTTTTAAATATTTATTTATTTATTTAGGTATTGTTAATGTACAATTACTTGAACAGCATTAGGGTTAATAGACCCCCTATTATCAAGTCCCCCCCCACATACCCCACTACAGTCACTGTCCATCAGTGTAGTAAGATGCTATAGAATCATTACTTGTCTCCTCTATAAATACTGCCTTTCCCATGTCCCCCACAGCTGCATTATGTGTGCTAATCATAATGCCCCCTTTCCCCCCTTATCCCTCCCTTCCCACCCATCCTCCCCAGTCCCTTTCTCTTTGGTAACTGTTAGTTCATTCTTGGGTTCTCTGTGTCTGCTGCTGTTTTGTTCCTTTAGTTTTTCCTGTTCTTATACTCCACAGATGACTAAAATCATTTAATACTTGTCTTTCTCTGCCTGGCTTATTTCACTGAGCATAGTACCCTCTAGCTCCATCCATGTTGTTGCAAATGGTAGGATTTTTTTCTTCCTATGGCTGAATAATATTCCATTGTGTATATGTACCACATCTTCTTAATCCATTCATCTACTGATGCACACTTACGTTGCTTCCATTTCTTGGCTATTGTAAATAGTGCTGTGATAAACATAGGGGTGCATATCTCTTTTTCAAACTGGACTGCTGCATTCTTAGGGTAAATTCCTAGGAGTGGAATTCCTGGGTCAAATGTTATTTCTATTTTGAGTTTTTTGAGGAACCTCCATACTGCTTTCCACAATGGTTGAGCTACTTTACATTCCCATCATTTCTATAAATCTTATTTTTGTTTCTAGACGTACCACCAAGATAATGTCAAGTTGTAAAAATAACAGTCAGTGTCTTTGTTTTCTTGAAGATTTTAATTGGCAGGCTTTTATGGCCTAATTTTCTATTTTTTTAAATTGAGATTTAATTGACATAAAACACTGTATAAGCTTAAGGTATATAATGTGTTGATTTAATATATTTATATACTGCAATATGAGTACCACTATACTTTTAGCTAACACCTTTATCATGTGACAGACATAATTTACCATGGTTTTTTTTTTACAATTTATTTTGGTATCATTAACCTACAATTACATGAGCAATATTGTGGTGATTAAACTATCCCCTTCATCAGGTCCCGCCCACCAACCCTATTACAGTCACTGTCCATCAGTGTAGTGAGATGAGAATCACTACTTGTCTTCTCTGAGTTGTACAGCCCTCCCTGTGCCCCCCTACCTTATGTCTGCTAATCGTAATGCCCCTTTTACCCTCTTATCCCTCCCTTCCCACCCTTCTTCCCCAGTCCCTTTCCCTTTGGTAACTATTAGTCCATTCTTGGGTTCTGTGAGTCTGCTGCTGTTTTGTTCCTTCAGTTTTTTTCTTTGTTCTTATACTCCACATATGAGTGAAATCATTTGATACTTGTCTTTTTCGGCTTGGCTTATTTCACTGAGCATAATACCCTCTAGCTCCATCCATGTTGTTGCAAATGGTAGGATTTGTTTTCTTCTTATGGCTGAATAATATTCCATTGTGTATATGTACCATACCATGGTTTTTTGTGGCGAGAACATTTAAGATATAGTCTTGTGAATATTGGTTTAAGCTAGACCTTATGTGTCATATTAAAGAAGAGCTGCTGATTAAAGATGGTGGCATTATAGGTGAGACACAGGCTTCCTCCTAAAACTGTATATAATACGAAAATGTAATTAATACAACTAATCCTGAAAGAGCAACAGGAAAGAGGACTGCGCCAAACTGCATACACGTGGACAAAAGCAGACCTCACAGAACAGGGTAATGTACCAAAGCTGTGGCCCAGGGGGACCAAAGACCTTCCCCCACCCCAGCTCACCAGTGGGAGGAAGAGAAACCGAGCAGGGAGGGAGTGGAGGGCTGGGACTGCTGAATACCTAACTATGGAGATCTGCTCTGGGAACACAAACCTACAATTCATGGTGCTTGCATGATACTCTCATGATTATGGCGTTGGAAAGCTAAGAAAGGCAGAATTCCTGGAGAGACTGAGATTCCAGCCGCTTGTGGAAAGCAGGGATCCATATCCGGCTCATCTGGGACAAAAGAAAGGCGGGCAGACTGAGAGACTTCCTAACAAGGAAGCCCTTAGCAAGAGGGCTGCAACAGGGGCAAGGACTGCACAAAGCTTACTGCTCAGGAGAGAGGACAGGTAGACAAAATTATCCAGGTGCACTCTGCCCAGCAGGTTGGGAGCTTTGCCATATAGACTCTTATATTTAAGGAAGAAAAAGAAATCTTCCTCCTTAGACAATCTTCAGGTGCTCCAGGTCCCTGGCTGGCTACAGAGTTCCAAGGACCACCTCCGTGATATGTAGCCTACTGTGCTGTTCCCCCGGCCAGCCCCACCTGGCTTGCAAAATGGCAAACCTTACCCTGGCATTAGGGCAGCCAAGGGAAGATCTGTCTACAGCAACTACAAACGGAAAGCATAGGGGCTTATAACTGTGCTCAGCCCACTGGTTCAGGCAGTGGAGACAGGCATAGCAGCCAGGAAGCAGGAAACAGCTCTTTCCTCCCCCCACACATCAATACCACTCCTCTGTGACCCCAGACATTGCTTCAGGGGCTGAGCAGCTCCAGGGAGTAGAGCGTCTGGGCACTAGAGGGCGACATATACAAAAATAAAACACCAAAGGAATCTGGTCCAGAGCAAAATTATTAATACCACTCCTAAGAAAGATTTCAATGACATCAACCTCATAACTCTTCCTGAAAGGGAGTTCAAAATAAAAACCATTAACGTGCTCATGGGGGTACGGAAAGATATTCAAGAACTCAGGAATGAATTTCGGTTGGAGATCCAATCATTGAAGAGCACAATGGACGATATTAAAAGCAGATTGGATATGGTGGAGGGGACGATAAATGAAATAGGAACTACAGAAGAGGAATATAAAGAAGCTGAGGCACAGAGAGAAAAAAGGATCTCTAAGAATGAAAGAATATTGAGAGAACTGTGTGACCAATCCAAATGGAATAATATTCGCATTATAGGGGTACCAGAAGAAGAGGAGAGAGAAAATTGGATTAAAAGTGTCTTTGAGGAGGTAACTGCTGAAAAATTCCCCAATCTGGGGAAGGAGATAGTGTCTCAGGCCACGGAGATGCACAGATCTCCCAACACAAGGGACCCAAGGAAGACAACACCAAGGCATACAGTAATTAAAATGGCAAAGATCAAGGATAAGGACAGACTATTAAAAGCAGCCAGAGAGAGAAATAAGATCACATACAAAGGAAAGCCCATGAGGCTATCATTAGACTTCTCAACAGAAACCTTACAGGTCAGAAGGACGTGGCATGATATATTTAATGCAAAGAAGCAGAAGGGCCTTGAACCAAGAACACTTTATCCGGCAAGATTATCATTTAAATTTAAAGCAATATCCAGATAAGCAAAAGCTGAGAGAATTTACCTCCCACAAACCATCTCTACAGTGTATTTTGGAGGGACTGCTATAGATGGAAGTGTTCCTAAGGTTTAATAGCTGTCACCAGAGGTAATAAAACCACAGTAAAGAAAGCAGAACATCTAATTATTAAGCAAATGCAAATATTAAACTAACTATCCCCAAAGTCAATCAAGGGAGAGACAAAACGTACAGAATATGATACCTAATATATAAAGAATGGAGGAGGAAGAAAAAGGAGGAAGGAAAAAAAAACTTTAGATTGCGTTTGTAATAGCATATTAAGTGAGTTAACTTAGACTCTTAGATAATAAGGAAGTTAACCTTGAACCTTTTGTAACCACGAATCCACAGACTGCAATGCCAATAACTACATACCTATAATCAGCCTAAATGTAAATGGACTGAATGCACTAATCAAAAGACATAGAGTCACTGAATGGATAAAAAAAAAAAAAAGACCCATCTATACGCTGCCTACAAGAGACTCACTTTAAATCCAAAGACATACACAGACTAAAAGTGAAGGGATAGAAAAAGATATTTCATGCAACTAATAGGGAGAAAAAAGCAGGAGTTGCAGTACTTGTATCAGACAAAATAGACTTCAAAACAAAGTCACAAGAGACAAAGAAGAACATTACATTATGACCAAAGGGTCAATCCAACAAGAAGATATAAATATTATAAATATCTATACACCGAATACAGGAGCAACTACATATGTGAAGCAAATATTAACAGAATTAAAAGGAGAAATAGAATGCAATGCATTCATTCTAGGAGACTTCAACACTCTACTCACTCTGAAGGACAGATCAACCAGACAGAAAATAAGTAAGGAGACAGAGGGACTGAACAACACATTAGAACAGATGGACCTAACAGACATCTAGAGAACTCTACACCCAAAAGCAGCAGGATACACATTCTTCTCAAGGGGACATGGAACATTTTCAAGAACAGATCATACTCTAGGCCACAAAAACAGTCTCAGTAAATTCAAAAAGATGTAAATTGTACCAAACAGTTTCTCAGACCACAAAGCTATGAAACTAGAAATAAATTACGCAAAGAAAAGGAAAAATCCCACAAACACATAGAGGCTTCACAGCACGCTCCTAAATAACCAATGGATCAAACAATAATTCAACACCGCAAAATCTGTGGGACACAGAGAAGGACGTGGTAAGAGGAAAGTATATTGCAATACATGCCTACTTCAGGAAAGAAGAACATTCCCATATGAACAGTCTAAACTCACCATTAACGAAACTAGAAAAAGAAGAACAAATGAGGCCGAAAGCCAGTAGAAGGAGGGACATAATAAAGATTAGAGTATAAATAAAGAAAATCAAGAAGAATAAAACAATTGAAAGAATTAATGAAAGCAGGAGCTGGTTCTTTGAGAAAATAAACAAAACAGGTAAACCCCTAACCAGACTTATTAAGAAAAAAAGAGAGTCTACTCACATAAACAGAATCAGAAATGAGAAAGGAAAACTCACAACGGACATGACAAAAATACAAAGAATAATGACAGAATATTATGAAAAATTATATGCTAACAAACTGAATAACCTAGAAGAAATGGACAACCTTCTAGAAAAATACAACCTTACAAGGCTGACCCAGAAAGAAACAGAAAATCTGAACAAACCAATTACCAGCAATGAAATTGAACTGATAATCAAAAGCCAACCTAAGAACAAAATGCCAGGACCAGATGGCTTCACCACTGAATTTTATCGAACATTTAGTGAAGACCTAATACCCATCCTCCTTAAAGTTTTCCAAAGAGTAGAAGAAGAGGGAATACTTCCAAACTCATTCTATGAGGCCAGCATCACTCTAATACCAAAACCAGGCAAAGACACCACAAAAAAAGAAAATTACAGACCAATATCCCTGATGAACATAGATGCAAAAATACTCAACAAAATATTAGCAAACCAAATTCAAAAATACATCAAAAAGATCATCCATCATGATCAAGTGGGATTCATCTCAGGGATGCAAGGATGGTACAACATTCAAAAATCCATCAACATCATCCACTACATCAACAAAAAGAAGGACAAAAACCACATGATCATCTCCATAGATGCTGAAAAAGCATTCGACAAAATTCAACATTCATTCATGATAAAAACTCTCAACAAAATGGGTACAGAGGGCAAGGACCTCAACATCATAAAGCCCATAGATGACAACTCCACAGCCAACATTATACTTAACAGCGAGAAGCTGAAAGCTTTTCCTTTAAGATAGGGAACAAGAAAAGGATGCCCACTCTCTCCACTTTTATTCAACATAGTTCTCGAGGTCTTGCCATGGCAATCAGACAACACAAAGAAATAAAAAGCATCCAGATTAGCAAGGAAGAAGTTAAACTGTCCCTGTTTGCAGATGACATGATATTGTACATAAAAAACCCTAAAGAATTCACTCCAAATCTACTAGATGTAATATTTGAATTCAGCAAACTTGCGGGACACAAAATTAACACCCGGAAATATGTGGCATTCCATGACCTAGCAGAGAGAGAAATCAGGAAAACAACTCCATTCATAGTTGCATCAAAAAGAATAAAATACCTAGGAATAAACCTAACCAAGGAAGTGAAAGACCTATACTCTGAAAACTACAAGACACTCATGAGAGAAATTAAAGAAGATACCAATAAATGGAAGCACATCCGTGCTCATGGATAGGAAGAATTAACATGTCAAAATGGCCATCCTGCCTAAAGCAATCTACAGATTCAATGCAATTCCTATCAAAATACAAACAGCATTCTTCAACAAACTAGACAAAATCATTCTAAAATTTGTATGGAACCAAAAAAGACCCCGAATAGCTACAGCAATCCTGAGAAGGAAGAATAAAGCTGGGGGGATTATGCTCTCCACTTCAAGCTCTACTACAAAGCCACAGTAATCAAGACAATTTGGTACTGGCACAAGAACAGACCCATAAACCAATGGAACAGACTAGAGAGCCCTGATATAAACCCAACCATATATGGCCAATTAATATATGATAAAGGAGCCATGGACATACAATGGGGAAATGACAGCCTCTTCAACAACTAGTGTTGGCAAAACTGGACAGCTACATGCAAGAGAATGAAACTGGACTATTGTTTAACCCCATACACAAAAGTAAACTCAAAATGGATCAAGGACCTGAATGTAAGTCATGAAACCATAAAACTTTTAGAAGACATCATAGGCAAAAATCTCCTGAATATAAGCATGAGCAATTTCTTCCTGAACGCATCTCCTCGAGCAAGGGAAACAAAAGCAAAAATGAACTCATGGGACTACATCAAACTAAAAAGTTTCTGTATAGCAACGGACACCATCAACAGAACAAAAAGGCATCCTACAGTATGGGAGAATATATTTGTAAATGACATATCTGACAAGGGGTTAACATCCAAAATATATAAATAAATTACACACCTCAACACCCAAAAAGCAAATAACCCATTGAAAAAATGGGTAGAGGATATGAAGAGACTGTTCTCCAAAAAAGAAATTCAGATGGCCAACAGACACATGAAAAGATGCTCCACATCACTAATCATCAGGGAAATGCAAATTAAAACCACAATGAGATATCACCTCACACAGTAAAGATGGCTAGCATCCAAAAGACTAAGAACAACAAATGCTGGCGAGAATGCGGAGAAAGGGGAACCCTCCTACACTGCTGGTGGGAATGTAAGTTAGTTCAACCATTGTGGAAAGCAATATGGAGGTTCCTCAAAAAACTAAAAATAGAAATACCATTTGACCCCGGAATCCCACTCCTTGGAATCTACCCAAAGAATACAACTTCTCAGATTCAAAAAGACATATGCACCCCTATGTTTATTGCAGCACTTTTTATAATAGTCAAGATATGGAAGCAACCTAAGTGTCCATCAGTAGATGAGTGGATAAAGAAGAGGTGGTACATATACACTATGGAATACTATTCAGCCATAAGAAAGAAACAAATCCTACCACTTGCAACACATGGATGGAGCTGGAAGATATTATACTCAGTGAAATAAGCCATGTGGAGAAAGACAAGTGCCAAATGATTTCCCTCAGTTGTGGAGGATAACAACGAAGCAAAACTGAAGGAACAAAATAGCAGCAGAGTCAGAGACTCCCAGAAGGAAGGGACTAGTGGTTACCAAAGGGGAGGGGTGTGGGAGGGCGGGTGGGGAGGGAGGGAGAAAGGGATTGAGGGGTATTATGTTTAGTACACATGGTGTAGGGGGATCACGGGGAAAACAGTGTTGCACAGAGAAGGCAAACAGTGAATCTGTGGCATCTTACTACACTGATGGACAGTGACTGCATTGGGGTTTGGCGGGGACTTGATAATACGTGTAAATGTAGTAACCATATTGTTTTTTCATGTGAAACCTTCATAATAGTGTATATCAATAATACCTTAATAAAAAATAAATAAATACATAAATAAATAAGTAAAAGAAGAGCTGGAGATCATCTTTACCAGAATATGAGAAGCTATGGATATTATTACAATACAACAGTTTTATTACTGGAGAGTAAGTGGCTCAGCAAGAAAATTAAGCATCAAAAAAGCACACAGGGATGCTTTAAAATTCTTACTAATGAGATAGGAATAGTACTGCCCCCAAAACATAAATAGGTATAAGAGGTCAGGCTGTAAGAAAATAAAACTTTGAAGAGCAACATTGTTTTATACATCCCATTTCCTAGGAGGGTTATGCAACCACTTTATTTATTCATTCACTTAACAAACCTTTACAGACACATACTCTGTATCAGGAGCTATTCTTGAAGCCCTCGTGAAGCTCATATTTTATTAGAGTGTGTTGGACACTTATTGGCAGGTAAATTTAAACATCAGCTTCACTTTAGTTAGAGTCAAAGTAAATTAGTATCCTAAGGAGACCTTCCAGTGTCTAGAGTAAGGTAATATCAGGCACTTGGCAAAAACATATACACTATAGGTGTTTTCACATCACCTTTCGCAAACACAAAACAAAACAAAACAAAAACCTTCCATTTTGCCACTGGGTTTCAGCCCCGGGCAAGTTCACTAGGGATTCAGTGAGACTGAGGAATGACAATGGAATATTCTTGGGGTGAAACAGTTTATTACCTGTCTCGTTCTCCTGGCAATAGATCGAGCACTAGAATTACGTCTGCATCCAACACTCTGCGAGTCTGGAACTCTCCTTCGTCTCTGCCTCTGCCCAGAGCACTGGGCGGAGCTCTTTTTGTAATGACTCAGTCAATAATAGCTTATTGCCTAGGGGTGTGGGAGCAGTAGCCTAGCAGAAGGCCAGTTATATCATCAAGTAGTTTAGGTTCAGGTGAGGATCCTGGCCATAGGAACCTTCAGTTTATCCACACCGTCTCAGATGTCTACTTGTTGAAAAAACATTAAGGGGATAATAACCAAAATATATAGCAATTGCCCAGAGTTAAGGAAATATTATTCATATTTCCTATTTATTTGTATATAAGTAAAATACTAGAAGAGGCCATTCCACTAATCTTACCAAATTTAGAGCTGCATTTTAAAATTACCAATTTATATAGCACTGATCATAATGGTGACCATCATAATTTTAACTAGGGAATGCAAAACATGGGTTTGTTGAGATTTACCTCCTTTAACAAAGTTGATATATTTTAAAGATTAATTTTTTTTAACTTATCTCATGGGCAACTCAGTTATTTGCCTCACACATAAAATTAAAAGAAAGCATCACAAATCAATTTGTTTTCCTTTTACATAATCACATGTCACAGACAAGATGCAAATTGGAAGTCACTTTGCAACAGATGTTCAGTCAGGATTTTTTTCTATTATTAATGTTGCTCAGATCACATTGTAACAACATGTAGTGGAAGGTAAATCCACAAAGTGGTACCATAATGACTAATTTTAATTATTTCCCAGAATCACTAGTTGTTTGCAAATGTGAGTGTGTTTTTCAGAAGCTAATTATCTGACTACACAGTTAAAACTTTGCAAAATGTAATGCTCCTAGTTCCTGTCTAAATAAAAAGCACATAGGATAATGAAGCCCACTTGTTTTGAATTTAAATCAGCAGTTTTCTGTCATGAAGGTGCAAAATCTAAGTTGATCAGTTAAGTAGAAGCACGTTCAACAGGAGACATCTGAAAGAATCAGAAATCTCAGCACTACCATGTGGGAATCAGGTAGAGAAATCACCATCATGTGGGATGAAACCATTATCACAAAGAGTAAAACTGCAGTCCCAATGGGGGCCTATGTGGGGAAAAATGGAAGTTTCTATGGCCAGGATCCTCACCTGACCCTAAACTGCTTGATGGTGTAACTGGCCTGCTGCTAGGCTACTGCTTCCACACCTGTAGGCAAGAAGGTATTAATGACTGAGTCACTATATAAAGAGCTCTGCCCAGTGCTCTGGGTGGAGGCAGAGTTGGAGGTGGATTTTGGATCTGCAGACTGCTGGATAAAGACATGGTTCTAGTGCCTGAACTACTGCTGGGAGAATAAAGCCAGGTATAAATTCTTTTAGCCCAAAAACATTCTGTTGTCATTTCTCAGTCTCACTAAATCCATACTGAACTTGCCCGGGGCTGAAACCCTCTGGCAAGACAGCCCACAGGTCCACCCAGGAGCTCGCTCCCCTTGTCCCCAGTACTCCCCGACTCTACCTTGACTGCAGGCTGAATTGTGGCCCCTCCACCCAAAATCCGTATGTTTATGTCCCAAACCTCTGAATCTCAGAATGTTACTTTATTTGGAGACAGACCTTCTAAAGACGTAATTAAGGTAAAGTGAGATCATATTAGAGTGATCCTAGTCCATAGGACTGGCCTATAAGAAGAGGAGAAACACAAAAATGCACACAAGGGAAGGCAGCCCTCTGCAAGCCACAGAGAGAGTCCTCAGAAGCTAGAAACCATGCCCCCTACTTAGATCTGGGATTTCTGGCGTCCAGAAGTGTGAGGAAATGAACTTCTGTTGTTTAAGGCCTGCCATCTGGGCAATTTGTTATGGCAGCCTAGCAACTGGGTGTCACCACCTCCTCCCTGAGCTCCAGCCACATTTTCATGAGGTTCTAGAGTGTGCTGAGTACCTGTCACACACCCTTTAGAGATTGCTGTGTCAATGCCCTCTGAAGGCAGCCCTTCCCACGAAGAGCCCTGTCCTCCTTCAGAGCTTGGATCCAAGGCCTGCTTTCCCATGGGACGCCTGCTAGAGCCCATGTAAAATTATAACCCATCTCCGCCTCCCGCACACCTTTACCTTTCCCCAGCCTTCCACGTGAACCAAGCGCCTTCATACACACTGCATAATCTACCTACTTACTATAACCATGGTTTACCATGTCTCCTCGCTAGAATGTGCACTTCACCAGGGCGAGAATCTGTTTTACTCACTGACTGATCTCTCGTGCCTAGAAAAGACCAGTAAAATCCATGACAAGTCTGACTAACGTATGTACCCAGTTGTCAGTTTCTTTAAAAGAATATTTAAAAGAAGAGAAAAGAAGGCTTACTATAACAAGTAGAAGGGGAAATTATTCAGTCCAATTATTATGGCAAAGACCATAACTCAAAATCAGTTAATAAGAGAATGTACTTCTTATGAACTTATTGATTTCTTTTCTAATTTTTTAGAGATCCCTACACCTGGAGCTAAATGGTTCCATTCTAAAGAATTCATGCACCAAAGCAGTTTTTTACAATAAACTTGAAATTAGAAATGTACATTCTGAGACACTGACAATACCAGAATTTTATTGTATCTAATAGTAGCGAATTCATGTTTTCAAAATGTCTCTGATGGAGTTTGCTGTGAGGGCATTAGAATGTTAGAAAAGACTCTGAATTCACAGTCTATCTTTCCTCTAAAGAGAGCTCTCTTTCGTGTTCTCATTTCCAAACCAAATTTAAGCCCGGGAAAAAAGAATTGCCTGATGAGACAGAGCAACCAGCCTGTTCATTTAACGGAAACGGCATTAATAACAACAATCTGATATGCTAGAGAACGCGGGTAATTCTGTACTTGGAGCAAAAGCACAGGGCCCTTTTATAAGGCAAAAGATTGGTCTGAGAGCCTATTTGCCGGGTGGTGACAAGGCTCTGCTCCAGCAAACAAGTGCGGCCTGTGGCTTTGATCCCTGCAAAGCTGCACCTTGGGGCTCACAGCAGCTCATTACAAGGCCTCTATAAAACAGTGGCAAACGCGAAGACCCCGCAGGAGTGGATGTCACCCAGCCAGCACGACGTGGGGATGGAATCCAGCAAGAATGAGGACATGGGTAGGTTCATTTTGCTACCAGTGTTTCTATAGCACTCGAGAGAACATCAAGGCCAGGGCACCGAGCTGGTCACTGCCCAGCAGGTGAGAAACAAAGTCTTTCTGCCATCTCAGGGCCTGGGCGGCAGTGGGGGGCCTCAGACACAACGTTCTGGAGGGTGAAGAGGACACACCTCATCTACATTCCATCAGGATGCAGAGATGCCCTGGTACCAGGTGATTCTCCGTGTGACACACAGACAGCCAATCCCTTTCACAAGGAAACCCGATGAAGGCACACCTGGCTTGTTTTGAAACATTAAAATGATCTTCAAGTTGCTGATATTTTCATCATTTTGCCAAATGAAAAATCTACCTGATTACTAACAAACTTCAGTGATAAGGCAGGCAATAAAATCCAATCTAAGGTTATAAAGGTGATGAGGAGTAACAGCCAGAGTTCAGAAAACTCTAGCATATCAGGTTTCTGTAAGTCACCTAAAGTCCTACCTTATTACACATCTCTCTGAGGGTCATAAGAGTCCATTCTCCACCCAGCCCTGAAGTCGCTCTGAGATTTGGCTTCCAGATCTGATTGTCTCAGCCAAAGTGAGGCCATACTCAGGGTCTGTGCCCCAGCAGAATCAGGAGACCTTGTTCCAATGGCAGTGCAATGACATGGGTGCTGGGGCGGAGTGGAGAAGGGCACCAGGCCAGGTGGAGGGGCATGGGACGGGGAGAGACGCAGTCCAGGCAGAGGGGCTGCCTCATCACAACGATGAAGCATCAAGAGCCTGACAGCTGGGAGCCCAACAAGCCTCTTTACAGGAGCTCAGAGAGGCAGACCGAGAGGCGGGAGCAGACACAGGCTGGCCACAGGCACCTGTCACGGGTCTGGGGAACCAGTAGGGCAATGGGCCTGGCTGGCAGCATTTGCCAATCCTGTTTTTATATCTGGCCCTTCATAAGAAGTCAAGAAATCACTATGGAGTGGAAGCAATGCTCAACTTTATTTGCCTTCAAGGTTCCTGTGTCTCATGTGTAATCATTGTACTCGCAAATTGGACCTTACTCCTGTCCACAAGGACGACCAATATGATAGGGAAAGAACGTTACCTATTAGGGACATTTCAGAACTCCAACAACTTTGTTGTTCACTTGGAAATGAGCATATTACATGAGCTCCTTCCTACGGACGATGGCTTCCCTCCACCTCTCTATCTGCACACTCTTATACACAAATGCAGTCCTTTTCCTGGCAATTACAGAGTGAAACACTGAAACGATCCCTTGGAAGCAATTTATAATTTTCCAAGTGATGCATCGAGCATTGAGAATTGAGAAAGCAGGGGGCTAACTCCATGTGACGATACATCTGGCTCAGCGCTGCGTTTGGCCGCCCCAGTAGGGGGCGACAGCAGGTGGCGAAGAGTGTACCCAAAGCACAGATTCGGTTACGACCTGCATCAGGTCATTTCTCTGGCATCTCAAAGCAAAAAACAATGATCAGAGAAAATGTCAAGATTCACAACCAGAGGCCATGCCATGTGTTACCCGCTTCTCTCCGAGTGTTGGTAGACACCCCTCTTCTGCCTGTAAGTGGGAGAACTCTTTGCTCGACTGACTAAGACTTATTCCTCCCCTGTCATTCCCCATAAAACTTTCAATTACTAAAAATAATGTCAGGTAGCACTCAGGAAATTCAATTACAAGGGGACTGCCAACAAATTACAATTCTTGTTCTCCTCATCAATTTTTTTAATGTTTATGACACATAGTAACATATGACTTCCATATCTCTCTAATTCAGATTTATTGGCAAAGAGAGAATAGAGTTAAATGGTGAAAAAGGTGAATTTCAGGATATATTTTATAAAAACAGATTTTAGGTATCTATCTATCTATATAACTATCTATATAACCTACTCAAAAATAGATTACAGAAGTATATAGCATGGTTTTCCGAGGCCTACTTCTGGTGTAATATTTATACATAACCGATTCTGTCTATTCCAACAGCCCAGTGAACACACTCAGGTTCATTAAAATGTACTTAAATTTTCTCCTGTTTTGAGTGTAAAAGAATTTTAATTATCCACTCCTCCTTGCCCTTTCCCCAAAACTTGTGCTTTAAATATGAATTTGTTTTTATTTGAAATCATTTATTTCAAATAATCTAAGCCATGGTAACATATAGATTTGCATTTTAAAACATTAGTAATTTCTTAGTGATCTTTCTCCATCCTTAAAGAACATGGTCCAAAGTTGTCTTGGGATATAACTAAAACAGGGTATCTTTTCTTATTAAATAATTAATGGCTTATAAAAAAAAATAACTTATTTTCCAGCGACAGGAAGTAAATATACCAATTTTTAAGAAGGAGCATGTAAGCCCAAAGCATGGTTATAAACGCATACCCAAGGAAACATCGGTATCTCATTTTTTTTGCAAGCCTCCAGCTTTTTTTGATAAAGTATCAAAGGACAAAGCCCAGCAGGGGCTGCTCCCAAGTGGGGGGTCACCCCTTCTCTCTTAAAGGGTCTGCAGGGCGTCCTCTCACTTCCTCCTTTCCCACTGGGGGCACCAAGAACAGAGTTCCACCTTGATTCTCACGTCAGCTAAGGTTTCCTGGGCTCCTCTGTGCACAAGGAGAGAGGGGTGAGCTTAAAAGGGTGGCTAGGGAGAATGGACCAAAGTCATTAAAAACAGCACTGCTGCACAGAGACATCATTCCTGAAGGAGCTAAGTGCTCATTCGTAGCTGGTATCTGCTGCTCCATCTTCTCTATTGGTTTCTTGGTGATACATCATATTAATATTCTACTCAATAAGCTGGAACTGAAGGTACATTAGCAAAACGGAATGATCAGGCTAAAAAAACTGTGAGTTAAATAATAGCATGTTATTAAATAAAAGTGCACTGAAAGATAATTTTGATAGGGCAGAGTGGTTTTTAGCTTTTTAAACAAGAAGCATACAAAATGTAATAGTTGGTGTGTTTTTGTATGTATTTCTAAGCTATCTTCTTTCAAAATATCCTCACAAGATGCTGACTGCTGTTGTTCCAAATTTTGTATAGATCATTAAAAGTAAAAAGCCAAACATCTTTATAAACTCAAAGTGGTTTTCAGGGTCAATCGCTTAGTTGTGACACATGTACTGCTTAATGTTAAGATGCTAACACCTGGGGAGACTGAGTCAGGGGTAGGTGTAAATATGCTGTATAATCTTTGCAACTTTTCTGTAAGTCTCAATTAAAGCTAATTTTTTTTAAATGTAGAAGAAATACAACACCAAAAAATGGGGATCTCTAAAGAAATTACAAAATTCGTCTATGGTGAAAACTTCTTCATTTTGGAAAGATTTGTTCAAAAAGACTGAACAAGAGAAGAGTTCCGGGAATATGGCGTCTTGAACGGACTAGCAGAAAAATTCCTCCCAACATTATATTTATTCACGAAAATACAGCAAATACAACTATCCCTAAAAGAGAGACCAGAATACACAGGAAAGTGCTCAGCGTACAGCTACACCTGTGAGAACTTGGCAGCCGGTGAGGCAGACGGGCGGCGATCCGGTGGGACCGAGCGCTCCCCCCCCCAGAGCTCCAGCGGCCAGACACGCCGCACCCGGCGAGGCGGGACGGAAACACGATCCAGCGAGACGAGAGCGCCCCTGCACCCCAGCACTCCGGCGGGAGTCTCGGCAAGGCGGGTAAGGTACGGAGCCGCGAGCAGACCGAGCGCTCCTCTCCCCCAGCGCTCCGGCGGGAGGAGAGAATTCAGAGCCGGGAGCCAGGGGAAGTCTGGGCCCGGAGCGCCCCTCCACCCCAGCACTCCGGCGGGAGTTCCGGCAAGGCGGGTAAGGTACGGAGCCGCGAGCGGACTGAGCGCCCCTCTCCCCCAGCGCTCCGGTGGTGGAGATCTGCGGTGTAGCGGAGATTGGAGGGACAGAGGGCACAGGGTCCCAGCCGGGAACGTGCAAGTTGCCCGCGGCAGGCTCCGGGAAGGAAAAAGAAAGGAGAAAAAGGGGAAGAAAAGCGCGCGCTCTACCCCAGCGGTCTTAAAGAGACAGGAGCTCAGTAGAGGGGCCGGATAGCCCCGCGAACTGAGCC
>JAQQAC010022981.1:4968502-5001468 GCA_029783875.1 Phataginus tricuspis
ACTACGCTGATGGACAGTGACTGTGGTGGGGTTGGTGGGGGGGACCTTGTGATGGGGGGAGTTCAATCATCACGGTATTGCCCATGTAATTGTAGGTTAATGATACTAAAATAAAATAAATTATTAAAAAAAAAATAAAAAAAAAAAGACTGAACAAACAGAACCTTGCATGAGTCAGTCTACCGCCACCCAATGGAAGCCATGCTGATGGCAATTTGACGCACTCTGATGTATGCATTTAAAAAACTTTAATACAACAAAGGAACTAATGTTTGAAACAAGCCATTGAAACTTCTCAAACCCAGTCTTTGTGGGTGTGTAAGTACTTCCGGTGTTCGTGAAAAGCTAACCATGAAAGCAGGAAACTGATTGGATAAGGGGACTGTTTCTAAGATGGGGTGATTTTCCAGAGAAGTGGAGAGACTAAAGACAGAAGATGAGTTAGCTAACTAATCACACAATTATGTTTCAGCAGGACACAGGCAAGCACAAATCCCATTGAAACATTAATGCTGGGAATACCAGCATGCGTCAGATTTGGTACTTGTAGCCCTTCTGTCCTGTCCCTGGAAGCTCAGATACAGCAACTTCCCTCCCACACCCGGGTCTAAAGACGATGGACCCAGAAGCACTGATCGGCGCTGTGAGAACCGCACCTGCCTAACAGAACTTCACTGAGCTGAAGGGTCTGTCCGCGTATCAAGCACTGGGCTGCCCAGCAAGCCAGTCTACATTCAGCACGGCGTTTTGCTTGCCTCTGAGTGAGGCTAATGCCTCTATTACTTGCCAGAAGAGAAAAGCTGAACATCCAATGATGCAGAATGTCTAACTTCAATATTTATAAATGTTTAACTTCCATATTTCTATTTGAAAATGTTTAACTTCAGTATTTCTAACTGAAATCGCACTGAGTTCTCCATTAAGCTAAGGAAAACTGTGGAAAACCCCCTGAAGGAAGGAAAAGCCATCATGTGCATGCACCACACAAGAGATGGTCACTTCGAGACCCATTCTGACTTGGAGAACTGCCCAGCCCTCCACTTCTCTCAGATGGACTGGGGAACCAAGCCAGAAAGCCCTTAGAAGCTGTCATTCACGGCAGAAGCCAGATGCACGAAGTCCTTCCATATCACGGTCACACCTCAAAAAAAGGGACATCTGACCTTAAAGATTGGCAGACTTTTTGAATATCCCCATTTTCAAACATTTCTGTGGCTTATCGTGAGTGCTGGGGCAGCAAAGCTAAGGATGAGAGTAGCTGATGATGAAGGGAAGCCGAAAGGGTGGCAGGCGGTGCCACAAGAAACCCAGGAGAATGCTTGGAGCTGAGCTGATCGATAAACCACAGCTGATACCGGAGAGGCTCTGAACACAGTGCACACCTACCTGTTTTTGCTGTGCCTGGACATGCAGCAGAACCCATATCTAATGTAGGACGTGTATGAGTCTGCTAGGGCTGCCGAAGCAAAACACCATGGCCTGGACAGCCTGACAATAGCAACTCATGTTGGCAAAGCTCCGGAGCCTCAAAGTCCAAATTTAAGGTGTCAGCAGAGTCTGTTTCTTTCAAGGTCTCTCTCCTGGGCCTGCCAAGGCCATTCTCTTGATGTGGGTGTCCCTCTATGCATACACACCACCTGGGTCTCTGCCTTTTGCAAGACGACCCTTGTCAGATTGGATAAGGAGCCCACCCTACAGGCATCCTTCTAACTTACCTCTTTAAAGACCTGATCTCCAAATAAGGTTACATTCTGAGCCATAGGAGGTTGAGCCTTCCCCATGTGATTTTCAGGGGAAGACACAATCCAGCCCATAAAAGGACCTGACCTCTTTTATTTTTTGAATGTGGGTCCTGTGAATGGAATACCAACTCACTGTCTCATAAATCAAACCCATGATGCATTGTGTACAACTTCCACTTTCCATTCCTTAAAAAAAAAAAACTTGACAACATAACAAAAACAACCTGAATACAAAATCTCCTGGATTTTTATGATTCTCCCCAACCTTTTGGCCTCACCTACACCCAATTCAACAGCAATTGTTTGACAACTGGCTTTTCTTGGCCTTTGTATAGTTAGCTTGTTGAAAATAAAATATCTTCCAACGAATTGTAACAAAATAATTTTGACACAGACAGGTGGTATAAACAGGTTTTAAAGCAAATACCAGTGACTCTTAGCACAAAGACGTCTGGCTTAGTCATCCTTAAAAGAACCGCTGCCCAACAGCTGCCCCAGAGCATGCAGCCTGCTAAGTGGAGGGCAAGGGCTTGTCTGGGAATGAGTTCATGAAGGTGCAAAAGAGAACAACTCCAAAAAGAGGCAAACACAAATTGAAAGGGAAAAAATAAAAATAAAGGGTCCTGAAAGGTGGGAGATAGAATTCCACGGCCCCCACCCTCCCTCCAGGCTAGGGAGCCTTGTCTCTGAGTGTTGACCTACTGGCACGTTTGTGCAGCCTGTGGGTGTCCCTGCAGCTAGAGTTGACAGAAAATGTGGGGGACACCCTGTTACATTTTAATTTCAGATAAAAAGCAAGTAACATTTTTAAAAATTAAGGTATCATTGATAGACAATCTTATGAAGGTTTCACATGATCAACATCGTGGTGACTACATTTCCCCCCATTATCAAGTCCCCACCCTACCCCACATACCCCATTACAGTCTCTGTCCGTCAAAAAGCAAGTAACTTTTAATGTATGTCTCATGCCATATTGGAGACATACTGATAATTTTAAAAATCACTGCTTATCTGAAATTCAGATTTAACCTGGGTGTCCTGTATTTTTATTTGCTCTGTGTGGTAGCCCCACCTGAAGCTCCTGCACACACACATCCCTAAGCCTTCCGGTTCTCTGGCCACCGCTCCACCTGCTCCTTCTCCTCCCCTCCTCCTCCCCATCCCCTCCGTGCCCACTCCTCCCTTCTCCCCTCGTGCTCCTCCTCCTCCAATCGAATTAGTCTAGCAAAGTTAGTCCCTTTCTTACTGTTTTCTCTCTCTCTTTGAACTTTTGTACATTTAAATATCTTGTCAAATGAGAAAGACAACTGCTCGCTTGCCAAGGAAGATAGGGCGAAGGTTGCTCCAGGGCACAGCACGGGAAGGATCTTGAACCTGATTAAGTTTTAACTTATTTTCCCCTATAATTTATCCCTAATGCCCTCAGCATATTTTTATAATTAATTTTGGTATCATTAATCGACAGGTGCAATATTATAGTGATTAAACTACCCCCTTCATCAGGTCCCCCCCACCAACCCCATTACAGTCACTGTCCATCAGCGTAGTGAGATGCTATAGAGTCACTACTTGTCTTCTCTGAGTTGTACAGCCCTCCCCGTGCCCCCTCCCAACATTACATCCACTAATCGTAATGCCCCTTTTCCCCCCTTGTCCCTCCCTTCCCACCCATCCTCCTCAGTCCCTTTCCCTTTGGTAACTATTAGTCCGTTCTTGGGTTCTGTGAGTCTGCTGCTGTTTTGTTCCTTCAGTTTTTTTCTTTGTTCTTATACTCCACATATGAGTGAAATCATTTGATACTTGTCTTTTGCGGCTTGGCTTATTTCACTGAGCATAATACCCTCTAGCTCCATCCATGTTGTTGCACATGGTAGGATTTGTTTTCTTCTTATGTCTGAATAATATTCCATTGTGTATATGTACCACCTCTTCTTTATCCATTCATCTACTGATGGACACTTAGGTTGCTTCTATCTCTTGGCTATTGTAAATAGTGCTGCGATAAACATAGGGGTGCATATGTCTTTTTCAAACTGCAGTGCTGCATTCTTAGGGTAAATTCCTAGGAGTGGGATTCCTGGGTCAAATGGTATTTCTATTTTGACTTTTTCTGAGGAACCTCCATACTGCTTTCCACAATGGTTGAACTAATTTGCATTCCACCAGCAGTGTAGGAGGGTTCCCTTTTCTCCACATCCTCGCCAACATTTGTTGTTGTTTGTGTTTTGGATGTTGGCCATCCTCACTGGTGTGAGGGGATATCTCATTGTGGTTTTAATCTGCATTTCTCTGATTATTAGTGATGTGGAGCATCTTTTCATGTGCCTGTTGGTCATTTGAGTTTCTTCTTTGGAGAAGTGTCTATTCATGTGCTCTGCCCATTTCTTAATTGGATTATTTACTTTATGTTTGTTGAGATGGGTGAGTTCTTTATATACTTTGGACGTCAACCCCTTATCAGATATGTCATTTATGAATGTATTCTCCCATACTGTAGGATATCTTTTTGTTCTACTGATGGTGTCCTTTGCTGTACAAAAGCTTTTCAGCTTGATATAGTCCCATTTGTTCATTTTTGTTTTTCTTTCCCTTGCCCGGGGAGATATGTTCATGAACAAGTCGCTCATGTTTATGTCCAAGAAATTATTGCCTATGTTTTTTCTAAGAGTTTTATGGTTTCATGACTTACATTCAGGTCTTTGATCCATTTTGAGTTGACTTTTGTGTATGGGGCTAGACAGTAGTCCAGTTTCATTCTCTTACATGTAGCTGTCCAGTTTTTCCAACACCAGCTGCTGAAGAGGCTGGCATCTCCCCATTGTATATCCAAGGCTCCTTTATCAAATATTAATTGACTGTATATGTTTGGGTTAATGTTTGGATTTTCTATTCTGTTCCACTGGTCTGTGGGTCTGTTTTTGTGCCAGTACCAAATTGTCTTGATTCCTGTGGCTTTGCAGTAGAGCTTGAAGTCAGGGAGCGTAACTCCCCCTGTTTTATTCCTCCTTCTCAGGATTGCTTTGGCTATTCAGGGTCTTTTGTGGTTCCATATGAATTTTAGAATTATTTCTTCCAGTTCATTGAAGAAAGCTGTTGGTATTTTGATAGGGATTGCATTGAATCTATAGATTGCTTTAGGTAGTATAGCCATTTTGACAATATTTATTCTACCTAGCCAAGAGCATGGGATGGGTTTCCATTTGTTAGTGTCCTCTTTAATTTCTCTTAGGAGAGTCTTATAGTTTTCAGCATATAGGTCTTTCACTTCCTTCATTAGGTTTATTCCTAGGTATTTTATTCTTTTTGATGCAATTGTGAATGGAATTGTTTTTCTGATTTCTCTTTCTGTTAGCTCATCGTTAGTGTATAGGAAAGCAACAGGTTTCTGTGGTTTAATTTTGTATCCTGCAACTTTGCTGAATTCAGATATTAGTTCTAGTAGTTTTGGAGTGGAGTCTTTAGGGTTTTTTATGACCAGTATCATGTCATCTGTAAATAGTGACAATTTGACTTCTTCTTTACCAATCTGGATGCCTTGTATTTCTCTGTTTTGTCTGATTGCCGTGGCTGGGACCTCCAGTACTATGTTGAATAAAAATGGAGAGAGTGGGCACCCCTGTCTTGTTCCCAATCTTAGATGAATACTTTCAGCTTCTCGCTGTAAAGTATGATGTTAGCTGTGGGTTTGTCATATATAGCCTTTATGATGTTGAGGTACTTGCACTCTTTAACCATTGTGTTGAGACTTTTAATCATGAATGGATGCTGAATTTTGTCAAATGCTTTTTCAGCATCTATGGAGATGATCATGTGGTTTTTGTTCTTCTTTTTGTTGATGTGGTGGATGACGTTGATGGATTTTCGAATGTTGTACCATCCTTGCATCCCTGGCATGAATCCCACTTGATCATGGTGTATGATCCTCTTGATGTATTTTTGAATTCAGTTTGCTAATATTTTGTTGAGTATTTTTGCATTTATGTTCATCAGGGATATTGGTCTGTAATTTTCTTTTTTGGTGAGGTCTTTGCCAGATTTTGGTATTAGAGTGATGCTGGCTTCATAGAATGAGTTTGGAAGTATTCCCTCCTCTTCTATTTTTTGGAAAACTTTAAGGAGAATGGGTGTTATTTCTTCTCTATATGTCCGGTAGAATTCAGAGGTGAATCCATCTGGTCCGGGGGTTTTGTTCTTGGGTAGTTTTTTGATTACCGATTCAATTTCATTGCTGGTGATTGGTCTGTTTAGTTTTTCTGTTTCTTGTTTGGTCAGTTTTGGAAGGTTGTATTTTTCTAAGAAGTTGCACATTTCTTCTAGGTTTTCCAGCTTGTTAGCATATAGATTTTCATAATATTCTTTTATATTTCTTAGTATTTCTGTGGGGTCTGTCATTATTTTCACTTTCTCATTTCTGATTCTGTTTATGTGTGTAGATTCTCTTTTTCTCCTAATAAGTCTGGCTAGGGGTTTATCTATTTTGTTTATTTTTTCAAAGAACCAGCTCTTGGTTTCATTGATTTTTTCTATTGTTTTATTCTTCTCAATTTTATTTATTTCTTCTCTGATCTTTATTATGTCCCTCCTTCTGGTGACTTTGGGCCTCATTTGTTCTTCTTTTTCCAATTTCAGTAATTGTGTCTTTAGACTATTCATTTGGGAATGTTCTTCCTTCTTTAAATAGGCCTGGATTGCAATATACTTTCCTCTTAGAACTGCCTTTGCTGCGTCCCACAGAAGTTGTGGCTTTGTGTTGTTGTTGTCATTAGTCTCCATATATTCTTTAATTTCTGTTTTGATTTGGTTGTTAACCCATTGAATATCTAGGAGAATGTTGTTAAGTCTCCATGTATTTGTGAGCCTTTTTGTTTTCTTTCTAACATTTATTTCTAGTTTTATACCTTTGTGATCTGAGAAGTTGGTTGGTAGAATTTCAAAAATTTTGAATTTACTGAGGTTCTTTTTGTGGCCTAGTATGTGGTCTATTCTGGAAAATGTTCCATGTGCACTTGAGAAGAATGTGTATCCTGCTGCTTTTGGGTGCAGAGTTCTGTAGATATCTGTTAGGTCCATCTGTTTTAGTGTGTTGTTCAGTGCCTCTGTGTCTTTACTTATTTTCTGTCTGGTTGATCTGTCCTTTGGAGTGAGTGGTGTGTTGAAGTCACCTAAAATGAATGCATTGCTCTTTATTTCTATTTCCTCCTTTAATTCTGTTAGTATTTGTTTCACATATGCTGGTACTCCTGTGTGTGTAGATTTATAATGGTTATATCCTCTTATTGGACTGACACCTTTATCATTATGTAATGTCCTTCTTTATCTCTTGCTACTTTCTTCATTTTGAAGTCTATTTTGTCTGATACAAGTACTGCAACACCTGCTTTTCTCTCCCTGTTGTTTGCATGAAATATCTTTTTCCATCCCTTCACTTTTAGTCTGTGTATATCTTTGGGTTTGAGGTGAGTTTCTTGTAGGCAGCATATAAATGGGGCTTGCTTTTTTATCCATTTTGTTACTCTGTGTCTTTTGATTGGTGCATCCAGTCCATTTACATTTAGGTTGATTATTGATAGATATGTACTTATTGCCATTGCTGGCTTTAGATTCATGGTTACCAAAGGTTCAAGGGTTGCTTCTTTACTATCTAACAATCTAACTTAACTTTCTTGTTAAGTTTGTAAACACAGTCTGATGTTAGTTTATTTCTCTCCCTTCTTATTTTTCCTCCTCCATTCTTTATATACTAGGTGTTTTATTCTTTGCCTTTAGTTAGTATTTGGATGGTCTACTTTCTTTGCTATGATTTTATTTTCTCTGGTGACATCTTTTTAGCCTTAGGAGTGCTTCCCTCTAGAGCAGTTCCTTTAAGATATCCTGTAGAGGTGGTTTATGGGAGGCAAACTCTTTCAGCTTTCGTTTGTCTGGAAATTGTTTAATCCCTCCGTCATATTTAAATGATAATCTTACTGGATACAATATTCTTGGTTTGAGGCCCTTCTGTTTCACTATGTTAAATATATCATGCCATTCTCTTCTGGCCTGTAAGGTTTCTGTTGAGAAGTCTGATGATATTCTGATGGGTTTTCCTTTATAAGTGATCTTTTTTCTCTCTCTAGCTGCCTTTAATACTCTGTCCTTATCTTTGATCTTTGCCATTTTAATTATTATGTGTCTTGGTGCTGTCTTCCTTGGGTCCCTTATGTTGGGAGATCTGTGGGCTTCCGTGAACTGCGAGACTATTTCCTTCCCCAGCATGGGGAAGTTTTCAGCAATTATTTCTTCAAAGACACTTTCTATCCCTTTTTCTCTCTCTTCTTCCTCTGGTACTCCTATAATGCGAACATTGTTCTGTTTGGATTGGTCACACAGTTCTCTTAATATTCTTTCATTCCTAGAGATCCTTTTATCTCTCTCTGCCTCAGCTGCTCTGTATTCCTGTTCTCTGGTTTCTATTCCATTAACAGTCTCTTGCATCTCATCCAGTCTGCTGCTTTGCCCGTCAATGGCTTGTCTGATTTCTGCATTGTCTTTCCTGACTTCCCTCACTTCCTCCCTCAGCCCCTGCATATTTCTCTGTAGATCCATCAGCATGGTTATGACTTTTATTCTGAATTATTTTTCAGGAAGATTGTGCATTTCCATCTCTTTAGGCTCCCTCTCTGGTGTTGTCTGGGTGAGCTTTGTCTGTACCATATTCCTCTGTGTTTTCATGGCGATAGAAGTGGTCGCTGGTAGGTGCCATGTATGTCAGCTGGGCTCTTTAAGACTTAACAAAAAAAAACGAAGTAAGGAGAGAAAAGAGAAAAAAAGAAGGACGAGAAAGAAAAAGAAAAAAGAAAGAAAAGAAAAGAATAGAAAGAAAGAAAGAAAAAAGCCCACCGGGAGTAGATTCTGTAAGGATCCTGTAGGTGACACTGTTGCTCCACTATTCCGCAGCCGCAGCTGTGTGGCTCTGCTGGCCTTTTGCACCTCTGGCCAGGGCAGGAACAAATGGGAGGCTATTGTTCTCTTTGTGAAGTTTCAGTGCGCCTACTTTTTCCCAGTCACCAGCCAAGGGGTCCGAAATTCCTCAGGACTCCCAGCCTGCTGAGTTGAGTGTGCTGTGACGATTGTAAGACCGATGAAAAAAGCATGCGCTTTTCTTTTGTCCCAGGAGCTGACTGTAAGGACCCGGGCTTGTTCCCAGCTCAAAACCTGCACCTTCTGCCTCTCTAATCTCCGCTACACCGCGCGATGTGTGTCAGCGCTCCCGACTGGTTATTTCGCAGGCCTGTACTTCCACTCCCTCTCAGGTCTGAATCCTCTCCTCCCGCCGGTGCGCTGGGGTGGAGGAGCGATCGGTTCCCGCCGGGATACAGCTCCGTATCTTACCCACCTCGCGGGGTGTCGAGTCCTCTCAGGTGCAGATGTAGGCTGTGCGCTGTCCTGTGTATTCTGGTCTCTCTTTTAGGAATAGGTGTATTTGCTTCATTTTCATAGATACACATGGTTTTGGGAGGAGATTTCCACCGCCCTGATCACGCCACCATCTTCCCAGAACCTTTGCCCTCAGCATTTATTCTGACCCCATACTCTGTACCGAAGGCCGTACAAGAGTCTGAGAATACACAAATATGAAGACATAGTCTCAAGAAATCCACAGGGGTAGGCTGACAGCGTGAAAACAATCACGGAGCAGGGTGGCTGGGGACAGAGATGAGACAGAGCACAAGGGAGGGCCTCCCCTCGGCACTGATTGAGTGGGTGGAGGAGGAGATGACTGAGGGATTCCATGTCAAGAAGTGCTGTCAAAACCGGCCCCGATTTCCCAGAGGAAGTCAAATGCCCCAAGACAGAAAGTGGGATGGTGCAGGGGTAGTGGGGGCGGGGAGGGGAGAACAGAGATGCACTGACTGATGGTATGGGTCTCCAGGCGGTCGGATGGAGGTGGTGGTTCCCCAGCCCTGTGAATGTACTCATGCCACAGAGCTGCACAGTGGAAAAACGGTAGCAAATTTGGTGTTATGTATGTTTTACCACAATTAAAGTTTTTTTAAGTGAGGCGCACTGTGACCTAGCACCCCATATGGACAAAATGGCCAAGCAGTGAGCAAGCCAGGTGACAGGGAAGAGGGAGTTAGCAAGCTAAGGAAGTAACCTCAAAACAGCAAGAAGCTGGATGGAAAGCTTTACTGCTTTGGGGCTGCTCCACGCAGAGAACGAATTCGCAAGTTCACGCTAGTGACGACTTGTAGAGGAATTCAGCAAATCCAGCTCAGTTAGGATGCATTAAGTTTCTTCTTTACCCCCTTCCCGGATCTACTTTCACCTAAAAGGAAAACCCCCTGACAAATCCACAGACCGAACTCTAAATTGAATACTTTCCTAGAAGTTAGACCTCACTAACACTGGTTGTCCTTTGATTAGTAATTAACAGCAGAAAGCAGGAGGGAAAAATGGGAGAGGACCCACATCTCATAGACGTGAGTACTAACTGTGGAGGGACGTGAACTGCTCTGTCTCTGTGCACACTGTGAGGGGTCGCTGCCAAGAGAACACTCAGAGCGGGTAGCGTGAGATAAGGTCAGACACGCACAGATATGAGTAGGAAATTGGACTGGATACAAGTTGGAAGCCATCTGGCTAGCAAGCAAGTCACCAATCTTTCTCATTTAAAGAAGATTCTCCACCCACGAGAGGCCACCAAAAAAATAAAGCTTCCTCCAGTTCAAAATGTTAAGACTTAATGATCCCATCTTGAACCAGAGTTATGTATCTGGCTCTACTATCAGTGATACACAAAGAAAATTAGCAGATACTACTCAGCTAACAACAATATGCTCCCATTCTGCAGTCTTGCACATACAGTGCATATGAGGTCAGGTTATGCTTGTATTTCTATGAAGGAAATCGCCATTCAAATATTTAAATGAAGATTCTCTTAGATTAATGAGAGTAATTATATGCCGCAATTTTTATATCTCATAAAAATACCTTCCACATGGCATTTTTTCCTTGGATGTATGTTGCCAGCAAGCAAGAAAACTTCACTCTTCAATATGCAAAGTGCACTGGAGCTCAGCCTGCCTGTACTTGGCACTCTGTGTCTGAACCATGGTTTTGCCATTATTTCCATGAAGATCTCTAAACAGACAAGAAACTGGTAAGTGGACTTAAAATATCTTAATGGGGAATATTTTCAAGATACAGCTTTGCTTTCTTACTTTGGCACTGGGTGAAACATCCCCAGAGCCCACAATGTCCTGGCAAAGCACAGTCCATGTAACAGAAAGCCAATACACACAGTAGGTTTCTAATCATTTTGGCTTTCAGCACACTAGCATGTTGTCAGTTTATGAGAATCATAATCCACACACAGTATAACTAATGAAATAAAGCCCAGCATGAAACTGCTTAAACTGCTGATCCTATGCAGTTTCTGGAAGTAATGTGTAGAATCGAATTACAAAACCAGATTTCATCTCCTAAAGCCGGAAATCAAAGAGAAAGTCAAGATGCAGTGAATGGAGAGGGTGTTAGGAGGTATCCCACCAGCAGACACGGTTCTAGGTGCGACGCCAGGAGACGCATGACTTCGGAATGTTTCTTGTTTTTCGTGCCCGCATTCTTTCCCTCCTCCTCCCCGTCCCTCTGTGTCACAGCCTCCATAAGGACACACAGTAAGGCTACTGGGAGCTGCACTGAAGGCCTGGCTCCTGGAACACGCCTAATCAACACCGCAGACACGAGAACCCGGATGAGAACGTCCTCTAACCAAGGCCCCTCTGCGCTCCTGGGCAGCCAACGCTGGAGGGAAGAGGAGAAACGATGGCCAGTGTGGGTGCTCTGTGTGGACTTGAGCAGCTCAGAGCTGTCGGATGAGCTAGGCAAGAACACCAAACCCTGCCTCTTGTTTAGACACAACGATGGAGAAGCGGGAGACACAGCCAGCAATGCCAAGGCCACCACCCTCCTGGAGTACAGCTTTCCCTCCAGTGAGTGCCAAGCATTCCTCCTTTAAATTCTGCTCCAATCCTCACTTGACTCCCGCCATTCCTAGGAGAGCTCTTCCATCTGACAACTGAAGGCTTCGAGCCCCTGTCGGACTGACTACAGCTGTGAGTACATTGTTCCAGAGGTCAACAGCCTCCTACAGCTGGCAAGAACATTTAGGAAATGAACAAGTCAGAATCCTATCACCAGTAAAACCGTGTTTTTGTATAAGGTTCAATCTGGGCACCCACTGTGGGACTGGGTGTCTCAGCGGTCGACGGAATGGAATATGAAGCATCACCAAGAGGAAAAGTGATGGAATTCAAACACACTTGTAGAAATGCAAGCTCCTGACCTCCTCCCGAGAGCCACGAAAGGTTTAATGTCAAAGCAGCGTGCTTCCTACAAACATGACAAGTAAGAGTACAGGACACATATGTAGGCATTTAATCCTTCTCTGATTTACAGAGAGCATTTCATTTTTACCTTTTAAGCTTGCACTTTAAATTTGTTTTTCTGTTTTGCTCATCATCAAACCTCCCAGGTTGACATCAGTACTCCTTTAAGATGCTTTCAACTTAGCAACACTGCCTATGGAAGTAGATCCTAAGGAGATAGACCTACACAGCGAAATGTTTTAGGCAGAAAGATGTTCCACGAAGCACCACTCTTCCCTGGAAATAATCTAAATATTTCGTAGTTGTGAAATAGTTAAGAAAAATAAGGAACTCTCTTTTGGCTGGTAAAATTTACAATTAGAAGGGGATGTTCCACTCCTAGGAAATTACCCTAAGAATGCAGCAGCCCAGTTTGAAAAAGACAGATGCACCCCTATGTTTATCACAACATTATTTACAATAGCCAAGAAATGGAAGCAACCTAAGTGTCCATCAGTAGATGAATGGATAAAGAAGATGTGGTACATATACACAATGGAATATTATTCAGCCATAAGAAGAAAACAAATCCTACCATTTGCAACAACATGGATGGAGCTAGAGGGTATTATTCTCAGTGAAATAAGCCAGGTGGAAAAAGACAAGTATCAAATGATTTCACACACATGTGGAGTATAAGAACAAAGAAAAAACTAAAGGAACAAAACAGCAGCAGACTCACAGAACCCAAGAATGGACTAACAGTTACCAAAGGGAAAGGGACTGGGGAATGTGGGTGGGAAGGGAGGGATAAGAGGGAAAAAGGGGCAGTACGATTAGCAGACATAATGTAGGGGGCGCGGGGGGCCCAGGGAGGGCTGTACAACACAGAGAAGACAAGTAGTGATTCTATAGCATCTTACTACGCTGATGGACAGTGACTCTAATGGGGTATGTGGTGGAGACTTGATGGAGGGAGTCTAGTAAACATAACGTTGCTCATGTAATTGTAGATTAATGATACCAAAAGAAAAAAAAAGAAAAAGAAAAAAGAAGTGGATATTAGGAAGATAAAGCAATAACATGGAAAACAGTGCCTGTCACAGGCTATTTGATATGAACCACTAGTGAGAAATGCAGATAAGCTTCCGGCAAATACTAGGAAATGCAGGTGCAGAACACAGAAGCAGGCACAGAAGGTCAAGATTTACGCAGAGAGAATTACAAGCAACAGGATAAAGTGAAGAAAAATAGTGGTGTGACCAGGAGGGCCAGAGCCAGGCAGACATGCCATAAAAAGGCAATGAGAGAAAGTACTCAGCAAGGTAAGAGAATTAAGGATTTAGTCAGAAATAAAGGACTATCATGTATTTCTTCTCAAAAAAACACACGTTTTAGTAGCAGAATTCCACTTCTTTAATATATATGATACAGGGAAATGCCTAATCTCTCTGAGTATCAGTTTATTCTTATATGCACTTATTATGGGGATTATTTCTACCCTCCATTGTTGTGAAAATGTCTGATACTTGCTGGATAGGCAAAGGTGTACTTTCTGTCCATATATCCGCCACAAGGAGGAAGTAATCAAATGCCCATGAGAGATGCACAAGGATGGGGGCTGTCCTCGGGGCATTAGACGAGGTTTAGTGGGAGGTTGTTAGGGACTCCAGGATAGACTAGTCCCGGAGGGAGAAATGGAAAGGCAGGAGGGGTGGACAGAAATAGAGGCAATGTCTGGTATCCTCTAGGAGTTGCCCGGAGGAGAAGAGAACCAGGAAGAACAGACCAGAGCAACCAGGATGGGGAAGCACTTCTGGCTGCATTCCGGGAGCTGGAGCGAGCTACGCTCAGAGCAAGGACAGAGAGGAGGTGTGAGATGCGGGGAGCCTGAACGCAACAGGTCCTGAAATGGGAGGGGATGCATACAAGGTCCAGGCAGGACTGGCTTGGGGAAGGAGAGGATATATTTGTCTCCCTTCCAGGAGAGAACTGTAGGCAGGACACACAACAGGAAGTCTCAGCTGCGGGCAAACCAAAAGAAGATGGAGCCACCCATTTCTGATGGCTCGGATCGCCCATGTTGACAGAGCACAGCCTATGTGCGAGGAGCTCCAAGGAGACAGAAATGCCGTTGGCAAGGCAGCAGGTAGGGGACACAGCTGGATGGTAAGAACAGTAGTGAAAAAAAAGTCCTACCCTGCAAACATCTGTATCCTGCAGTGCCGCCTAGCAAAGCAGAGCTAAGCAACTAACAGACATGTGCCAACCTCTCAAAACCCAGGGTCTTGTCCTGGTCTCAAAGCACGGTCACCAGGCTGGGATTTTAACCAAATGGAAACTGCACGGGCCATGCAACCCTCCAAACAGACAGACACTCCTGGGGTACATCCACTTCTTAGCTGAATCTTTTATTAAATTAGCAAGTTGGCTTTTGTAATGCTTCAAAACTTCACCCACAGTGAAATTTTTCACATTGAAAGGTAATGAGAAAAGGCGAAACTTTTGAAACATGGGGAGAAAGGTTTGTTGAAAGAGCTGAGATACGCCTATGTTTCCTGAACAGCAAAGCTCTGGCAGATGGCACATTATAATCAATGCCTTGGAGCAATTATGAATTTATCAGCAGCAGGCTGTTGTCCATGTATGAGAGTGGGTTTTAACCTCTGCATTTTCCAGCAGGTAGAAGAACAGTGAGGTCGCCCAGCCCACAGGCTGCAACACATGGTCATAAAGAACACTTCCACAGAACTACCTCTGGGAAACATGCTCTCCCTGAAAGAATAAAACTCCTCTGATAACTTTCCATTAAGTTTCAGGTCTTCCCTTGAAAATAGCAATGCTTCTAAAGATCTGCACCAATCTCTCTTCTACTAGTCTGCCCAGTGCATATCTGCACCAGGCACTTTCACATTGCTTCCAAGGACTAGCTCTTCCTCTCTCAAACCAAGTACTCACTTCCATGTGAAGTCTGCTAGAGGAGTTCACAGAAGCTACTTCCGAGAATGGATACTAAAAGTCGATACAAAAAGCGATACCTTGACAAAGAAGTTCCAACAGCTCGAGAGTGACTCCAACGGAGAGATTTTGGTTTGTGTTTTTCCTAATGTGGCCCAAGGATCTGGCAGGCCACACACCTTCTAGAAAACAATTTCATTCATGAATTCCAGAGCCAGTCCTGTCCCTGACCCCAGATGCCAGGGATTCCATTACACCAGTCCCTGTGAATAAATCTTCCCTCATGGCTAAGATACATTTACTGGAACACCATCTCCATGAGTTTACATTTTAGATGGAAAGATGCAGTTACATAATACAACACAGAAACACAAATGAATATTCAGAGCCACATTTGAATAGATGTGGTGTAGTTCCACCTGGCTGAAGGTTCTGGGAAATAAAAGGGAAGTCTTGCCCTCACCGTCCATGCTATTTAGATGTTTTTGCTATTCTTATTTTCTGAGGTTGGTTGGTTGATTTGTGTTGGCCACAAAAGAAAGTTGGGTTTTGACTATTTTGAAAATGCCCTTAAATCATCTCATGTGTACATAGAGGGTTCTTCTGCCTTTTGTCTTTAGTTCTTCATAATTCATCTGGAAATCAGCTCTGAAGAAACATATTTTCAGCCTCTGAATGGAATTTAGTTATAAAAAGTGCCCATCAGTCAAAGAGCATTATCAAAGCCATCCTGTCTATTTCAGGGTCTGAAAAAACAAGGCTGAGCTATTTGTTCACAATCCATCATTGTTCGTACCTGATAGCAGGAACTCGAGATAAACAGGGTACAGAACTTAGCTGAAGCCTCTGTTCTAAATTGCCTTGGTGGGATGCCAGGGACTCCAAAGGGAGTCAGAAGGGAAAGAGAGACAATGGGGAGCGTGCTCAGATTCAGACCACCAATATGCCCCCATCACATAAAAGGACATGCAAACATTAAAACTACAATACCATAAATATCATTCTGGGTCAGAAGGCGAGAATGAAGAGAAGCCAGGGGCATCACAGTGACTGAGTCTAAGTTTCACTATCACCGCGAAGGTTGGGTTTCTGCAGCCTAAGAAGCCCTGGGGACTCTCCTTGCCTAAGCATGCATTTGCCTTAAGGAAATGTTGACCCACGTTTCCACTCCACGGCATAAAACCTGGAGAGACTCTAGCACAGGTGTGCCAGGAGATGGTTGGATGGGTGACCTGTTTGACTGCACTGTTCTAACAACAAACACTGACACCACTCACAGATCCATGCATGGAGAAGGGCTAACTCGGCTGGGATAAATTCCGACAACTAGAACAGTACATTGTAAAGAAAGTAAACAAATCCCAGCTCCTCCCATCCACGTGGAGAGATTACAAAGCCATAATGCTCAGAGTAAGAAGCATGTCACAGAAAAAAATGCATTGGAAGATTCCATTCGTATAAAAGGCTAAAGGAGCAGAACATAAGAAAATGCTGTTAAGGGATACATAAATACATGATGAAATTATAAAGAAGAGCAAAGCTGTGATTAACCCAAAAATATGATTAAAGATCACATCAGAAAAATGAAGAGGGAGACAGTTGAGGGGCATGGGAGCAGCTGAGGACCTAGAGCTGACACACAAGCCATTTTATCATTTTTCAACTGTACGTTCTTATATTTATTCTCTTGTGTGCACGATATAGTTTGATAAGAAGAAGACTGATAAGCCCCAACAAGGAGATGAAATAAGGTAGAAACCTTTACGGTGGAAAAGCTCATGGCTCTACTTGTAATACTCAACCCATGGAGCACCACTTCTCAAAGCACACTCCCTGAACACCAGCCCTGGCATGCTTCATGAAAAATAAAAAAGCAAAGAGCTCCCGGGTAAGACAGCTAGGAAAACTTTGGAATGCCATGCCCTATGTTGTCCTTTACAAATTCATGATGCACATCAACTTATTAAAGTTTCTGAAAACACTGCTGTCAGAAAACCTTTGGTTCAACTTGGAAGTATGCGGTCTTAGGTGACGGATCCATTCAGGAAAACTGATAACTGTCTCCCCAAAATGTTTGACAAGACCCACCCTCCCACAGTGTGAGTCTATCATATGACCCACATAAATTCTTCCCTAGCCCAGAAGTAGGCAAGAGAACCATATGAAGAAAAAATTAAAAGCTTTCACGGGAACATTCCAGATATAGAGCCTTTCCAAAGCATTAGAAATTATCATTGACTGCTCAGAATAAAAAGAAAAATTATCTGTTGTGTTCTTTCTCGATCTCGGATCTGACTAGTTGCTAACAATGCCAACCAAAACACTTAACTTCCAAGTAGTATGTTAAAATCACTTTTTCACCATGAAGAACAAACATGAATATATTCGCAGCCAAGATAATTAGTACTAATAAATTTGTTCTGACAAATTAAGAGAGAAATTATAGCCTTCAGTTTATAATAAATGAGGAATTTTAAAAGAATATTCTGGTAGAAGAAAACAGCATTTTTAGATCCGTACCTCCAGGCTGCAGGAACGCCCATGTTATACTGCAAACGAAAAAAAGCAAGTAACAAAACACGCTCTTTCCATAAAATCTGGTGATTGTGCTCCTTGGGGCTGAAAACTATGACCACACAAAAACCTGCACACAGATATTTATAGGGGCTTTATTCAAAATTGCCAAAACTTTGAAGCAGCAGAGATGTCCTTGAGAAGGTGGATGGATAAATAAACTGTGGGCCATTCAGACAATGGAATATCACTGCGCTAAAAAGACGTGAGCTGTCAAGCCATGAAAAGACAAGGAGGAACCTTCCTCCGTAAGTGAAAGAAGCCTATCTGAAAAAGCCACATACTGTGTGCTTCCAGCTATGTCACATTTTGGAAAAGGTAAAACTGTGGAGACAGTCACATGATCAGTGGCTGCCAGGGGTTGGGGAGGGAAGGATGAACAGGCAGAGCACAGAGGATTTTTAAGGCAGTAAAAGGATTCTGTAGGATGCTATAATGGTGGGTATGTGTCATTATACATTTGTCCAAACCCACAGAATGTACACCACCAAGAGGGAATCCTAATGTCAACTATGGACTCTGGGTGAGTCTGGTGTGTTAATGATGTGGGTTCCTCAATTCTAACAAATGTCCTGTCTGGTGGGGATGTTGATAGCGGGGCAGGCCGTGCGTGTGTGCGGACAGGACATACGTGGGAAATCAGTGTACCTTCCTCTTAGTGTTGCTGAGAATGTAAAACTGCTCTCAACGTTTCAAAAAGCAAAAATGCAGAGTAATGTGAATATATTAAGTCTACTTGTAAAAAAACAAACACATCTCTCTCTTCCCCTCTCAATAATAATCTGAGTTTATATATGTAAATAAAATATGTATGTACATTTTTAAAAATCCCCTAAGCATTTATGAACAAGGAGAAAGGTGTGTCCAGATGAACTCCAGGCTGTTGACATGGCTAGTTACCTGAGAGAATGGGAAGGAAGACTGCGGAGAGAAGGGATTCGCTTGGGCTTTATACATCCTTTCATTGTATTATTCTCACTTATTACAAAAAGCATGTATTACTGCTCAAAGTTAAAAAAAAAAGTTGTTGTTTTTTAAACTGAAAGTGCTTCTCCAAAGTTGAATTTGAGAAGGGGGACATCACCATGGAAGTGAGATGCAGGAAGCAGCCTGGAAGTCAGTGTGAACTCTCCATCCTTTTGGGAGTTAGTGTGGAGGGTGGGGAATGAAAGAGCATCCCCAAACAAGCAACAAGTCAGCCAGCTAACAAGACTATCAACGCTGCTCACAGAGGGGCGTCCATCACGGAAGGGCATATTAGAGACTCGGTAAATGCGTCCCTCGGTGAGAGAAAAAACTCTGCACAAAACCCAAGACTCAAACAACAGGAGAGGTTCCGAATTTCCCCGGATGAATCTTCCCAGGCAATGGCTTAAGTCACCGGGCTGTTTTGAAAGCACAGATGGGCAAAAGGCATGTGAAGCGAGGAATTAGGAAGCGGGACGCCAGGTCGTCAACATTCAGCACATGCCTGACTCAAAGGCTTAGACTATTAAAGCCTCTTCACTTCTTAATGGAAGCACATTTTCAAATTCTGTATGGATTCTATCACACGCTTACATATACCTTCAAGCATACATACGAACAAAATAACTTGAAAAAAATGAAGTCTCACTTTTCTTGACATGCAGTCAGGGTGGTCACACAGTGGCGTCATGTACCTTTGCTCCTAAAACCATTTTTTACATGAGTGCAAAGACAAAAATGATTCTTGAAATAATTTCACACTTGATCCCAGGAGACACAAAATTGGAGACCAGCAAGTACACAACTCTGAGAAATCAGTGAACTGGGATTAAACGATTCGTCTTCCTCCAAGATAGTCTCCTCTGAGTCACTGAAAATATGCACATAATCAAAATCATACACCCACTAGTAATGGGTCATTCTTAAAAGCTAAATGGGGGGAAAAAAAACGATTTTTAAAAATTGCCAAGCCAAACACTAGTTTTGAATAATTTTGTAATATATTCTACCAAGCACTGACTTCAAGGAGGAAATATATTGCATTCTCAAAAGTAAACTTAATTTTGTTTGCAGCTTTAAATCTTTTTAAATGGCACTATATTCAAACCTTGGAATTATGGCAAACTCTGCACGCTTGTTTACAATGACAGGAAATGATCGGAAAGATTCACATCCACGTGACCAGGGCGAAGGGCCCGGCTGGGAAGGGGCGTGTTCCCTGAGCGGTTCGCATCTCATGGCAGAGCCCTGGGGGCACTCAAGGCCCCACCCAGGGGCCGCTGGGGAGTGAGGGGCCTCCCTTTCCCAGGCTCCCTTTGCACCAGCTACATGCCTTACTTTTCAATATGTTTTTATAAAAATGATGGTGGTTGAACTTTTCTTAATTGGCCAATTACCTGATTTCCACTAGGAAAATAAATCAATGTATTAAAATGTCAATAATAAATGCTGTTAAATGTCAGAGGCAAATATGACAATAATAAAAGCATCCTCAAAGGAGGAGCCGATGCTGGTCAGATTCTATCTCAGGACCCCAAATCCACAACGGGGTGGGGGTGGGGGGGTAGTCACTCCACCCGGCTCTGCGAGACAGAAAATAGCAGGCACAGAAGCTGGCTTTACTAAGGTCAGCAAATGAGGCTTAGGGGCTGAGGAGTGTTTCTCCTCTTAAGGTGTCTGAACCTCTGCCTGCACCCCCTAGACCGTTAACCGGCTGAGTAACTTAGCAGAAATGTCCTGCCCAACAGTGAAGCCGGGTAAAGCCCTTCCGTGCAGCCAGCGGCCCCTCCTGCGCGGGGTGTGCCGGGCTCAGCGGGCGGCGGGGCTCCACGGAGGCTGAGAAGGGGTGCGGGCGGTAGCGCATCAAATCAGTGAGACCCGGTCACACTCAGAAATCAGCAAAGAACAGTCGGAGCTTTTATTTCACTCTCGTAAGGAAATTTAGCAACGTCTTGGGCAGACGATGCGGCAGTGGGAGGGCATGTGTTAGGCTGTCACCTCCGCGCACTGAGGACGCCTTGGGGGAGGAGAACAGACCAGCTGGAGGTCCCCGGCCCCCCGCGCGGCTTCTGCAGGGACCGGCGGAGCAAAGGACTCGCGGGCACCCATGCACCCCACGGCCTCTGTGCCATTAGCATCGAGCGGAGCCCGGAGGGGCAGGAGGAGGCCTGAGGGCCGAGAAAGCAGAGGAGGAGAGGACAGCCAGGCTTGGCTCTTGCTGGGTTTGCCTTTCTGGATTCCTGGGCTCCGCTTGGGCGTGGTTTCCCTGTGGTCACAGAAAGCCCCCTTCTGCCTGTATTACCCTTATTACCGTGCCGTAGCACCCCGCCCTGCAGCCGGCCGCGGAAACTCGCAGACACAGGTCCCTTGGCGGCGGCTCTAAGGCCTCCCGTCGTCCCGCTGGGCGCCACGGCTTCTGTGGGCTTGTTTGCGGGGCCGCTCAGCCCGGGATCAGAGCTCGGTGTCCTTATGGGCACGACGGGGCCCACGGCACGTGCATATGACAGCAGAGCGGAGTTTTACGGTGCTTTCCATAGGTAATGGGCCAGGGACCACCAAATTTAGGACTTCATAAAAAATTTCACTCTCGCTATGAGGGAACCCAGAAAGAGAGAGAGAAATCTTCCCCTTTTCCCGATTGAAAAAAAAAAAAACAAAAACTTAAGCCTGGCAGAGCATGGTAATGTGCCCAAGTGACTCTACAGTGGGAATGGTGGCTTCTACCAGCCACAGCAGCCACGCTTGCATTTCTTACGCCAAGTCTCCATGTCCTTGGAAAACAGCATAGTGGACACGGAAACCCTTGCAGCCCTACTAGGGCAAACTAAACTCACTTAGTAAATGAACCGCAGCTGAATTCACAGGCTCAGAGGTTGTGCTTATCTGGGTCACACCCTCACAGGGACGGGGGTACATCCATCATCCCTGGGACTCTCCTAAGTTCTGTCAATAAATTCGATGTGTTAACACTTAATCGCCCCAGTTGTGGGCCGTGTTTATTTTACAGCTTATTTGATGGAGCACTTACTGGTCTGAATGATTTTCTTGCACTTTTCCTGCTTTTGTATTTTCCAAATCCATCCTTTTAAAATGCAAGGCAGTTCTGACCAAGGACAGAGAAAAGTGGCATTTGCTGCCACCCTCTATGCCTGCCCTGCCCAGGGGCGGGCGGCGTGGTGCCCAGTATCACATGTTCGGTGACGAGACGCGGACGAGACCCACCCTCACGCTCAAGCTGAGCAAGTCACGAACACCACCTTGGATCCCAAGGGCTTCAGGGGCCCCACCCAGCCCCCAGCTCTGCCCTCTGGTAGGCAAGCCTCAACTTGCCCTAACTCCCGTTGTCAATCTTCAGAAAATCTTAGAGGCTTTGCCATGCGTCATATTTTGTTTCCTTTTACAAAAAGCCAAATTAAGCCCTAAAACACATACACACTCACACATTTTGTTCTTCCTCTAAAGACAAGCTAAACCTTCTACTAACTCGTATGAGTTAAAAATCCTGTCTCATCAGGTGAGACCTTAGTATGAAGATGAAGACTGGTTCTCAAAGCTGCCACTCATCAGTGGAAGAAGAGTATGAAACCAAAGAATCGCCTCTGGATATTCAAACCAATTTCAGTGCTTCCAAGAGCTAAGCAGGGAGAAGATTAATTCCAAAATGCTTCCTTCTGTTTAAACACACTTGAAAGAAATGGAGTGTAGGTTAAGCTTCTCACTGCTAAGTAAATACATGGTCAGCACCAAAGAGATTATATTAACTACCACTTGGTAAATTATAGCACAATGTACAATGAAATAATTTTAATTAATAAAGAAGCTCTCCATAATCCTAATGACAGGCAACATAAAAATGTTGCTCTATAAACTTAAAAGTGTATCTATGTCTTTAGAGAATATGACAAAGTACTCACAGATATATAAGCACACCAGCTGACTTTGATGTGCGGTGACACACACAGTGATGTTCAATGAATTCCGTGATCATTATGTCACAGTTTTGGCATGTTTTAAAAAAATGATACAGGGTCATGAAATCTTTGCTTCCTGAAAATATTCAAATCTGAAAAAAAAGTAACATTACTAAGGCTCTTTGATAATTAATACTCATTTTAGTGAAAAATTCATAGTAAACTAATAGTTAATCATTTTTCACATGGGTAAGAAGAACAATTACAGAACCTTAACTGTTTCTCTCAATTGTTCGGAAACTATTCAGAACAAAACAGATGTATCAGTCACTGTAATAGCTCCGAGATTAAAAGCCTACAGCTAAGGTTATTATATTTGGTTTCATAAAGTACTTAAATAAATCAGCCAGAGATTAAAAATCCAGTACTAACTGTCCAGTACTGTCTTGTTTTGACTTAAAATAGTGTTTTCCTCAGAAGGGTGGCAGGGCAAAGACCCCACACATTAATGGCTTTCCCTTGAAGAAATTACTGCATTTTAATTCCAATGACTAGAGTGTTCCCAAAAGATGTTCTTCCGGCCCAATGACACACCCGTACCCAGTTTGGGTTTGTTTTTCTTTCTTTTCTTTCCTTTTTCAAGAATGTGACTCCTGAGACATGGAATTAGTGTTTCTTACTCAAAAACTAACAGAGGAACAGCTCCCTGACCATATCCCTCACCAGAAGTAATCCTTGCTAGGATATACGGATCCAATGGTCTCAAATCTCAGATGAAGCCGACTTACCTGGAATCAAGTGTGCCTGAGAAGCAAACGGGGCATGCACTGTTTCTTGTGAGGAATCAAACGCTTTATTAATTCATCCTGAAAATTTCGGTCTCTCTATGACATCAAAATTCTTCAGAACAATTTATGCAATGAACCAGAGATCAGCAAACTACAGCCTGCAGGCCAAATCTGGCTCATCTCCTAGTTTTATAAATAAGGTTGTATTGCAACTCGGCCATGCTCATGTGAACACCTACTGTCTGTGGCTGCTTTCCTGTTTCAAAAGCAGAGATGAGTTTTCATGACAGGGACAGTGTGACCCACAAAGTAAAAATATGTATTATATAACTCTTTAAAAAACCGTTTGCAACCCCTGCTATAAAATATTCCTTCCATCAACAATTAGGTAGTAAAGTCAGTTGCCTATGAAGGCAGCCCCAGTGTGGCAACCATCCATGGTCTTAACATGTGTAAGAATGAAGGGCTGTTCATTCCTTAGGAAAGAAGACAGTACCTCCAGGTCTTCCAAAAGTGCATGGTTCATTCAGGTGCAAGTTTAAAACCATTAAGGGCAACACAGTTCTGTATTTTGCCTCACTGAAAGTTGAGTAGTTATCTGATACTTCTGGAGAGGATTCCTAACCACCCACAACTTCTGGATAGCAGCTTCTCTGTAAGATTCCCAACTTATTTAGTCTCATTTCTTGACTGTCTGGGCTTCTTTCCTCCTCTGAAATGGTGCTGATAACAGAGCTATTTTAGGAGGAGTAAGGTGATAGATAATTCGTGTGAAGTTACCAGCATAAACTAAGCTGTATGAAGACTAGAGAATGAGGGTAGTAGTACTTTTCTTGTTCCCCAGGAAGGTTCAGACTGTAATAATAGTTAGTGAGGGAGAGACTGAACCCAAAACCTGCCTACACTTCACAACGACCAGGACCTGAGACACCAAGAGTTGTCATTTATCCAGAAGAAATTAGCAAACACGTTAACAAAAATATTTAATAAACCAGTAAGTCTATTTACATTAGGGAAAGCAGAGTACTGGCTGTCGTAAAAACATGAATAAACTAGGCTAAATAGGACAAGATCTGTAGAAGTACTAAAAACAGCACCTTAGTAAGTTCTGATTTACTAAACCTTTGAAAAGAGGTGCAGGCAAGGAATCTTCCAACCTATTTAACCAGCTCTTGAATTTACATATCACATTAACATTTCATGTATTAGGACTTCATAATATCACTGAGGGGATGAAAGTAAGAGAAAAATGTGGAACACAACTAGCATAGCATCTGGCCCTTTGCAAGATAAGGTGGCTTCTTTATTTTTTGAGTTCTGGTATATCCTGAGTAAATGCCATTCAGAAGGTTGAAGAGGACTTCAGTGAATTTAGAGCTCTGACAGCTCAAATCATGTCCAGACTATTTTACTCACAGAACACATGCAGAGATCTGCCACAAACAATTTCAGAAATTGCCAGTATATACATGTATTCATATATGCACATTTATAAGAATAAATGGTAGATTACACTTGCTGCACTAGACACATTTCTATAAAGTCGTGTATTAAGTAATTTTTGACAAACTGAATCCCTCTAAGTGCATGAGAGACAGTGGTTATTTGAAGACTGACTTAATCAACATGAGCATTTGCTAAAGTGAAACCTTACAATTTACCTGTTGCTAAGCCATACTTTCACGTAGGGAGTTTGTGTAAAGTGACTTATACCCAGGGATGAATAACTTTTAAAATATGGATTCTATTCTGTATTCAAATGTAGAGATTATGCATGCTCATCAAAGAATAGGTAAGTCTACAGGAGATCTCTGCATTTTGTGTGGTATATAGATAATACTTCTGCTTTAGCAGGAGCTTATTTCAATTTCTTTGTGAATACTGGCTACGTTTCAACACTTGTCATATGCATCACACCTTAAGCTGATTTCACTTCAGCCATGTTTTAAAATATCCCTTAAATACTAACAAAGTATGCACTTCCATCAAAAAGGCAAGAATTCAACAAAGATCTCCTACGCCCGCCAAAGGTACAAAAGAAGACATTTCTTTGAAAAGCCACATGCTCTGTGCTGTGGACGTCTGCCTCAGTCCATTTATGTGACCAGGATGGGGTGATTACGACACGTGGTGCAGCTTTCATCTGCTTACTCTATTTTCTTACGAGAAGTTGTCTACAATTTCACATTGATTTCATGCCATTCACCCATAACCGCGGAAGCTGAACGTGGCATTCCCAGGACTGAGACCAAGAGCCAGAAGCAGACAGCGAGAGCCCTCGTTCTCAGGCTATGCCGGAGTCAGAGCACAGAAAGCTCCAGAAGTGAAAATGTTCATTAACACCCAGGGACTGAAAAGGAAAGAGCCAATAACTTATGAATCCGCAGGTGAACATGTTGGCTCTTTACTATTTTCATGGTGTGAATGAATCACAAGCCTTATTTTAAGGGACTCGGAAGTATCATCAGCAATTTCATGTGACAATATTTACTCTGCTGGGAAGGGGGAAAAAGGTATCATTAAAATGAAATTCTTCGTATTCATACTTTGATTCAGTGAACAAAATAAATCATCAATAGATTTCATCTCCTCCTAGAACTTCAGGGCATAATGCTCATAGCCCAAGACATCCTAATAAAAGGGTGATTTTACATTTGCTCACGCTGATCACATGGAGTAAGGCAATCCACATTCAAATGGTCAGAGATGTGAGGTGCAGGGTGGGCCAGGAGGGGACAAATGATGTGTGATGACGACACGTTGACCTGTCGCCCAAAGAGACCACTTAGTGCTACATCCATCACAGCAGCTTGAACCCACATTTATTGCTCAACTGTGCAAGTGAATGTTTTCGATATTTAACAAATTCTGAAACCAATGTTAGGGTTCAAGTTAAATACATACCTAAAGTGAATTAAGATTTCCTTTAAACTTGACACGGAGTGACAGATTTTCCACTAATGCTGGTTTATCTTTTTGGTGACTCAGTTTTCAAATTTACACCTCAAATTTATTTTTTAAAAATAAAAAGCATAATGTTGGGGGGGTATGGGGAGGGCTATACAACTCAGAGAAGACAAGTAGTGATTCTATAGCATCTCACTACGCTGATGGACAGTGACTGTAATGGGGTTGGTGGGGGGGACCTGATGAAGGGGGTAGTTTAATCACCATAATATTGCACATGTAATTGTAGAATAATGATACCAAAATAAATTATTAAAAATAAATAAATAAAAAGCAAGGCTCTTCTTTTAATCCACCGAAACAGCCGACAGTGAAGACAAACGGGAAAAGGCCTTGTAAGATTTCCCTCCCTCCCTTGAATGAAATGCATGTTGTGGGATATCATAAAATATCCCTCTTCCAACCTCATGAGGCCAGAGGGCCACTCAGAGTTCTTCTTCCAAGGAGGGGAGAGAACCTGCCACAGAGCCGTGATAGCCAAAATAGAGATCAAAGTAAACTGTGACCATTTGTGTTATATTCCAACCATATGAATGTCATCCTATGGACACTGGATTATGGAAAAACAAATGAAATAAGACTTTTTTTTTTGAAAAAAAGAAATACGAGGCAATATTTAAAATCAAAATGTCTTGTTTTTCTTGGAATTCTGCATGAAGTGCATTTCATATGAGAAATGTGTTAAAATATGCTTTTGATTATTGTCTTACCATTAAACGTGCACTAGCATTAACAGAAGACAACCCAGAAGTGAGCCTCTGAGGTAGTACATGCTTCGAGTTCAACGGCCCCAGAGGCCAAACCGCAAACGAGGCAAATTGGTAACAGGGAGGTCTGCAATCTACAGTGCAGTGGAATTAAAGTAACGATCTATTTAATTCCCCAAGGATTCAGTAATGCCAAAAACAGAAATGTTTATGAAGAACATGGAACTGAAAATCTGTGTGTGATCTTAGAAGTCATCAAGCATAACTAGAGATTTTTTTTTTTTAATTCTGTACTCTCCCCATCCGGAACTTGGCATTTAGAAACAAAATGCTCGTTTTGGAGTGTACGGCAACTTGCTATGGCCTCATTCCTGATCCACACAGGTGAGCAAATACATGCAGGCGAGGCCATGCGAGTACCAAGGGGCTGGGTCAGGTAATTAAAAGGCCGCCGTAACCCAGTGCCATTACGCCTGGTCCTGGAAGATCTGAAGAGGTCTTTCTGGTATATATGGAACACATATCGTGATGGATTATTTTAGTAGTTTTTATCCAATAAAGAAAATGTGTGATGATACCACTGCAATCCTCTTGGACAAGCATTAAGGTGCTATCCAAATGTGCCCTGACAATGGTATTCCACTGTCACCGTGGCTGTCACTACTTCAAGGCATAACTGATACAGTGAGAAGATGAGGTAGAGCTCGTAAAGGTGACAGAACACCTGGTCACATACTCCTCAGCCAGCCTGAACCTGTCCTCTGCCTAGGAGAGCTAGGCATTACAGTTAACATTTCCATTCAGACGCTGTCCCACGAGAGGGCCAAGCTGATCTAGCACAAGGGCCTGGCGGAGTGTGGGTCCCCCTGCGCACAGGTCCCTGATGTACCTCAGGGCCAGCAAAGTATCAGGAGAGGCAGTGAGGACATCCTCAAGCAGGGCCATAATGTCTGCGTGGTGCATGGAAATTTAGAATAACTCTAAATTACGACATGTGTTCTTGAGCAAACTCCAAATTCACATCCAAGTAATAGACCTGAGCGGGGAGTGCTAGATGGTGGCATTCTACAAAGCTGGATTCAAATCTAGGCTTTACCACTTCCTAGCTGCATGACCTTGGAGAATTACTCAACCTTTCTGTTCTCCATCTGTGAAAAGAGCATCAGAGTGTCTACTTCACGGTTGTCTGAGGAGGACAAGAGGAGATACTGCCCAGGGTAACAGGTGGCCGGCGTTTCGCAGGCACACACCAACATGCACCGTCATCACTGTCAAACAGGGCTTGTGGAAGGAAAAGCAGGGTTCCATTTTCTTCTCCTTCCCCTCTCCCCATGCCTAAGGGAGAATACAGGGCAAACAAGGAAATATCTGTACTAGATCCCCTGGGCATCTGCCTCGGGAGGACCCTGCTTAAACTGACCACAGGCCTATGTGAACCAGGGAAGACAGCCTGGGAAGGGCTGTCAAGTCTTGCCACCAGCGAAGTGGATTACCAGAGCAGACATTGACATTTGAAAGCAATTTTTCACCCCTTTTGACCTAATTCTGGTCAAAGGTATCATTCTTGGGCCTGGCCATATTACCTGTACTCTACGACTTCGGCAGGCTCAAAGAGACTGCTGGCACTACCAGAAGGGATTAAGAAAGGCCTCTTACCAATCTACCTTGGTGGGAAGAGGCTTGCTCCCCAGCGGATTAAGCTTGGATAATGGGAAAACCTCACAGACCCCATCGCCCAAAATGAAAGAAGGTAAGCAAAATCAAGTTTATGCCCTATGCATTCATTTTCTCGGCACATCCACCTCCCAGAAAAAATGGGGAGTAACTGACTTTGGGGTGAGAAAAGCCTTTGGGTTTGATCAAAGCCCTGCAAATGAGGGGTTTGGGGGTGGAGGGGAGAGAGCCTGCAGCACATGCTTACTCTTCACCATCTTTGATATTTTGCTGCCTCTAGTGACGGGGTATGAAAAAAAACCTAGAGCCACCCCCACGCCCCATTCTCTTTAAAAATAAAACCTTCCATTTCCTACAGATAAATCAGATTCACAAAGATGCATTATAGAACCAGGAACTTCAACCAATCTGTGTGGTATTTAGTTTTTCCAACCCAAACTGTATTCCAAACCAATAAACCATCTCCAGGCACTAATCATGGAAGGAAAAGAAACTCAGGGTGGGGAGAGCCGCTGGAGCAGGGGCCAGCACTTCAGAAACCCAGCTCTGTTCCCACCAGGAGGAAACCCAGCTTTGCTGCCAGAACAACGCAGAGCCACAGGCAGGGGCTTTGCCCAGAGGGAGACTTCTGCTCAGAAAACCAGTCCAGAAAGCAGACAGCACTGCATCTGACAAAAGGGATGATTCAGAAGGGCTTCCCACAAGTGTTTCAGGCAAAAGATGAGGTCTGGCTGGAGTCCCTTTGAGCACTACACCTTGTTCTTGAAAGAGAAAAGCAAAGCACCGTGATATTAGTGATCTCTCCCCTCCAGGCCAAGGTTGACCTGCGATGCATCTCCTTGGTGAGGGTTGAGTATGGCCGATCTGTTGCCACAGCTGCTGAACTAAAGGATGCAGCCTATCATCACAGATACGGGCTCGCCTGGCGGTCACTTTAGAACATTAAAGGATGAGGGAGGAAAAACATTTCCAAAGTGAACTCCACCACAGCGGCAACTGAGAGTCAGGCAGGTGTTCAACAGCAGTCTCCCGAAGCAGGGAGCCCCGAGATGCAGCCAAACAAGAAGTCTTAGCAGCAGCAGGGTGAGCTTACAGACTCCCTGCTTTTCTCTTACCTTGAGCTTTGGAGAAAAAGTGGCTTCAGCAGAGACAAGTGAATTTCACTAAGCTTACTGGTTAGGTTAAAGGGATAGATGTACTGGGTAGCATGCGTGCAGACACTGCACAGACACAGTGATCAGACCCACACAGAAGGGAGGCACCCTGAGAAGACCATCTTGATGAATTTTCCCATCTGTATAAACTATGCCACTGCCTAGTTCAATATACAAAACAATCCAGCACCATAGACCATAGAGTGGCCCTGTCCCATCAGTATGCCCCAAGGTAACCACCATTTTGACATTTATGGCTTTTTTACATTCTTGGACTTCATTCACATGGATCATCTGACACACACTCTTGTGTCTGGCTTCTCCTGCATAATGTTTGAGAATGTCGTTTATGTCACTGCCTGCATCAACAATTAGTTCCTTTCACGGCTGTGGTGTACCCCACTGTATGCACAAACCCAGAGGTTTTTATCCATTCTGTTGTTGATAGATATCTAGGCTATTTCCAGCTTGCAACTCAGATGGACAAAACTGTCGTATACATGCCTGTACCGCTTTGACTTGTATATTCTTATCTTTCTTCATGTGGAAATTGAGACCTCAAAATTTACTAAACTGCAGGACTAGAAACCCAGCAACTCTATGCACAACACCTGCACACCTCAGAGGAGAAAGCCAAAGAAGAGAGACTGGGATATCTTCTTAGTTATCCGGTTTGTACTTTCTTGCATTTTTATTCTTTAGGGGCTGTTGCTTCCAGGAAATACCACTTTAAAAGTAGCTATTTTTCCCTTTGCAAGTCCAAGTCCATCTTTTTCAGAAAAAATCTGAAGCAAACAATAAGGAAACAGTTTTTGCCTAATTTCTAAAATGAACCTGCTAAAATACTGAAAAAGAATCTACTTTTTACCAGGCTTGACTCTTTTTCTGAGGAAACTGAATATAACAACTCATTCTAGAACCTAAAAATATGCAGGTCTCAGCCATAAAAATGTAATCAGTGGGGGTCTGTGAGTTGGTGGATGGCTGAATCCCCTGCATGCCAGCCAGCCCCCAGCACAGTGTTTAAAGATTAGCACATGATTGCCCATCTATCTTCCCCATGGGGAATCTCTCTCCACAGCCAAAGGTTTGGTGAACCAAGTTTTCATCAGTATTTCTGTTTGTGAGATTGAAGACTTAACAATTATACAATAAATAAACAAATGGTTTCTTACTTCAAGAAAGGGGGATACCAGTGATTTTAACAGATTCAGAAATACAACTAAGTCTACAGAATAACAGAAAAACTAAAAATAAGCTTTGATGATCTTAAGAAGTTCAGTTAAAACTCTCCTCTTCATATAAGTGGGTTTTCTAACCTGCCAATTATAGCTTTCTGTTTTCTTCCTAGAATTATCCATCATGTGGATCTCAAATACAATTATCCCCGGAGCCCATTTCTTGCCAGCTCACACTGCCCCCTGTGGCTCTGCTCCGTCCTGCTGTGCAGGCATTTATGTTTATCTGTTTTCACTCATGGACCCTAAAAATTTAGCTGTCCATTACCACCAACACAATTTCGGTATTTCCTGGCAGCTTTATTTACAGTGACATGTTTAAGAGATGGAGGGCAGATTTCAATTTTATGGATTAGCCATAAAGCAGGATTTACAGACAGCTCTCCAGACCACTGGGAGAATGACGGATCCCACAGGAGCCACAGCACATCTCCCCAGGGAGATTATGGTGGAGGGATCCACAGCATTAAATGTCCCCAAGTCCTACACATCCCAGCAACAGCTCCCTGCCAGGCAGAATTTCCGGTTTCCAGGCTGCACACCCCTAACTGGTATCTCTCTCCAGCCGGCTCCCACCAGCACCACTGGGCAGCAAAGAAGTAAAGAGGCTGAAAATTAGACTTGGGGGATCAGGGTTAAGAACAGCTGACAAAAAGTGAGTGGGCAGAATTGGGATTCTCAGGTTCAATTTGCCACTCACTTCCTGGACATTATCTGGATACTCAAGGCTTGTAGAGTTGTGTCCCAAAGGATGCTGAGAGGTGAGAGAGGAAAGGAGATCTTAGGAGGTTTTTTCTTCTGAAATATCTGGATGCAATGCCCTAAGCACTCACGTGTAGACAAAGTACTTCACACAAAGCAGTTCATAAAGAACAGACCCTCTACTGAGCACAGAGCTAGGCTCAGTGCAGCTCAATGAACAGAGACAGCAAGGGCTGGGGCCCAGGCCGGGGACTGGAGCAGAGACTAAGGGACGTGCTGGCAAAGGCGTGGGTGCGCATGGGCAGCTCTGTCTGCAGAGCTGGGCGAGTGAAGGGACTCTGCCACTGTCCTCCCCATTCACTTTCCAAAGCCTGTCGCTGCCCTCGGGCTCTAATGAGTGTGGCTACTTTCAAGTATGTTCAAGAAGAATGAACTTCAAGCCCCACACCTAAAGAAATGTAGGAACCAGATGTCCGGCAGGCTAGCTGCTTGGTACCAGGGTCAGCCAGGAATCAGGGAAACCCCTGGGCCAGCTGCTTTGAGCTCAATAGACCCTCTATTCATTGTGGATTTTTGGGGGGCGGTGGGGCCGTCTCCTCGTGCACCTTAGATCTCTTACTCCCCAAGCGAGCTCAACTCTGCCCTGAACCAAGCGCAGTCCCGGCCGGTGGCATCTGCAGGTGGGTGGTGTGTGTGTGTGAAGGGGAGGGGAGGGGTCCTGATTAGGAGTCGCGGTGGCGCCGGCTTGTTCCTAATGTCAGCGGGCCAGCACTCCCACCTGGGTTCACCACTCACAGCCGACTGCCTGCCGGTCTACACTTAGAGGGCCTGACCCTGGGTTGCACTGCACGGAAACACGCCCGCGTCTCCGGCCTCCACCAGACAGCAATCCGCAGGTGAGGGATCAGGCGCCCAAGCCCCCAGCGCTCCTGATTTCAACCCCGCTGGGCTGGGCCGGCTGTCACAGCTGGGAGCCACCGCGCGGGTCCCCAACGACCCCTCCGGAGATAAAACGCAGGGTCCTCCGCCCTCCAGCGGCTCTGGAGGCGGCCGAGGGTAGACTCAACAAGTTCCCGGGCCGCGCAGCGCCGCCTGCAGCCCAAAAATCCCGAGGACGCGCCGCGGAGGAGCCCCGCGCGCAGGCGGCAGCCGCCGGCGGCTCCTTCACCACCTTCTCCGCCACCGCCCCGGCTCTCGGGCGGTGGCGGCGGGGGCGGGGGCCCTCGCGCTCCCTCC